>LUCW03000718.1:0-14104 GCA_001586965.3 Sphaeroforma sirkka | reverse complement strand
AATTTTAAATTTAAATTTTAAATTTTAAATTTTAAATTTAAATTTTAAATTTTAAATTTTAAATTTTAAATTTTAAATTTAAATTTTAAATTTTAAATTTTAAATTTTAAATTTTAAATTTTAAATTTTAAATTTTAAATTTTAAATTTTAAATTTTAAATTTTAAATTTTAAATTTTAAATTTTAAATTTTAAATTTTAAATTTTAAATTTTAAATTTTAAATTTTAAATTTTAAATTTAAATTTTAAATTTTAAATTTTAAATTTTAAATTTTAAATTTTAAATTTTAAATTTTAAATTTTAAATTTTAAATTTTAAATTTTAAATTTAAATTTTAAATTTTAAATTTTAAATTTTAAATTTTAAATTTTAAATTTTAAATTTAAATTTTAAATTTTAAATTTTAAATTTTAAATTTTAAATTTTAAATTTTAAATTTTAAATTTTAAATTTTAAATTTTAAATTTTAAATTTTAAATTTTAAATTTTAAATTTTAAATTTTAAATTTTAAATTTTAAATTTTAAATTTTAAATTTAAATTTTAAATTTTAAATTTTAAATTTTAAATTTTAAATTTTAAATTTTAAATTTTAAATTTTAAATTTTAAATTTTAAATTTTAAATTTTAAATTTTAAATTTTAAATTTTAAATTTTAAATTTTAAATTTTAAATTTTAAATTTTAAATTTTAAATTTTAAATTTTAAATTTTAAATTTTAAATTTTAAATTTTAAATTTTAAATTTTAAATTTTAAATTTTAAATTTTAAATTTTAAATTTTAAATTTTAAATTTTAAATTTTAAATTTTAAATTTTAAATTTTAAATTTTAAATTTTAAATTTTAAATTTTAAATTTTAAATTTTAAATTTTAAATTTTAAATTTTAAATTTTAAATTTTAAATTTTAAATTTTAAATTTAAATTTTAAATTTTAAATTTTAAATTTTAAATTTTAAATTTTAAATTTTAAATTTTAAATTTTAAATTTTAAATTTTAAATTTTAAATTTTAAATTTTAAATTTTAAATTTTAAATTTTAAATTTTAAATTTTAAATTTTAAATTTTAAATTTTAAATTTTAAATTTTAAATTTTAAATTTTAAATTTTAAATTTTAAATTTTAAATTTTAAATTTAAATTTTAATTTTAAATTTTAAATTTTAAATTTTAAATTTTAAATTTTAAATTTTAAATTTTAAATTTTAAATTTTAAATTTTAAATTTTAAATTTTAAATTTTAAATTTTAAATTTTAAATTTTTAAACTTTAAATTTTAAACTTTAAATTTTAAATTTTAAATCTTAAATTTTAAATTTTAAATTTTAAATTTTAAACTTTAAATTTTAAATTTTAAATTTTAAATTTTAAATTTTAAACTTTAAACTTTAAATTTTAAATTTTAAACTTTAAATTTTAAACCTAAACCTTAAAATCCTAAATTAAACCTTAAACCTAAAATCTCTAAATCAACCTAAATTTTAAATTCTTAAACCTTTAAATCTTAAATTTTAAATTTAAATTTTAAACCTTTAAATTTTAAATTTTAAACTTTAAACTCCTAAACTCTTAAACTTTAAACCTTTAAATTTTAAAATTTAAATTTTAAAATCCTTAAATTTTAAACCTTAAACCTTGGGTTTCTAAATTAAATTTTAAAATTTTAAAATTTTAAATGAATTTAACTTTAAACTTTAAATTTTAAATTTTAAATTTTAAATTTTAAATTTCCTTTTAAATTTTAAATTTTTAAATTTTAAACTGCAAATTTAAATTTTAAATTTTAAAGTTTTAAATTTTAAATTTTAAATAAACTTTTAAATTTTAAATTTTAGGCACGTTTAATTTTAAATTTTAAATTTTAAATTTTAAATTTTAAATTTTAAATTTTAAATTTTAAAACTTTAAATTTTAAATTTAAATTTTAAATTTAAATTAAATTCCAAATTTTAAATTTTAACCTTTAAATTTTAAATCCTAACTTTAAACCTTTTTAAATTTTAAATTTCGCAAATTTAAACCTTTAAACTTTGTTCTCAAATTTTAAATTTTAAACCTTAAACTTTTACCCTAAATTTTAAATTTAAAATTTTAAATTTAAAATTTCAAATTTTAAACCCGCTTAAATTTTAAATTTTAAATTTTAAATTTTAAATTCTTAAATTTTAAATTTTAAACTTTTAAACCTGGGGATTTTAAATTTTAAATTTTAAATTTTAAATTTAAAAATTTTAAATTTAAATTTTAAATTGTAAATCTTTAAATTTTAAATTGTAAATTTTAAATTTAAACTTTAAACTTTAAACTTTAAATTCCAAACCCTAAATTCCTAAATTTTAAATTTAAACCCCTAAACCCTAAAACTCCCTAAACCCTAAATTTTAAATCCTAAACCCTAAACTTAAACCCAAAAACCCTAACCTTAAACTCCCAAACCCTAAACCTAAAACCCCAAAAAAAATCACTAAACCTAAAACCCTAAAACCCTGTAAAACCCTAAAACCCTAAAATTCCCTAAACTCTAAAACCTAAAAACCCTAAAATTAAAACCCTAAAAATTTTGTAAAATTCAGAAGTTTACGCTACAGATATGGCTGTCCATAAAAACAACTGATTTAATCTTGGGAAATGGCAAAGTTACTACTTTGGTGAACAAGCCATTGACTATGCAACATAATGCTGTCAGATAGAAGAGAAGTGAAGACTAACCTAAGTTACTGACATGTCTCAGAAATACGATTTAATTATAGGTATGACTGATCTTCAGTTTAGGTATAAACTGGTCTGCCTAATGGGCTAGACCCGAATAAAGATCGTCAGATAGATAATATGTTAAAGATACTCTAAACCTCCGGAAGGTGAAGCAAAGGATATGATTCCGCACTTCACCGATATACATGGACTTAATTATACAAAATCAGGAAGATTGCAATAACTGACTGGTGTATGTTTAAGTTCTCTAATGGGTAACAGACCATAGACAAACGTCGACTTCTCTAAGCCGTGTCCTTCATAACTACGTGAGTTGAGACACAAAGACGTTGTCAAAACCCAAATCGAAGATTGGTTAAAACAGGGTCTAATTGAAATCATTATGATGCAACCCCAGTTAACTTAGCTCTTTAGCGGTCGATCAATATAAATCTGATGGAACGTTTAGTAAAACAAGAGTAGTACTAGACCTGTCGCCAATCAACAAACTAATTCCGCAACATAGTTTTCCTTACCTAAGATAAGCGAGATACTACGCAAAATGGAGGGTGCGACTATCTTTCCAAGATAGACTTAAAAGCTGCATTCCATCAACTACAGATATATCAGCCTCATAGGAAATACTTTTCCTTTACTTGGCAAGGTAAGAAGTACCAGTTTAAAGGTGCACCTGAAGGCTTACACATGTTACCTTCTTTCTTCCAACAAGTTATGATGGAACTATTTGCGGACCTGTCGTATAACGTATCAGTCTATTTAGATGATATAGTTATCTTTACAAAGACAGCACATGAACATGCTAAACTCGTTAAAGAAGTCTTAAAGCGACTTAATCATGCTAAACTTAAGATTAACGAAGACAAGTGTTCTTTTGCTAAAGATACTATACACTTACTTGGCTACAAAGTATCTGCAGCAGGGGTAGAAATTGATCCTGGCAAGAAACAGTTTCTGTTGGATTTATCAACACCAATTACTGGAAGAGATGTGAACTCTGTGTGTGGGTTTGTTAACTTTTCTCGATTCGGTACCGCATCTTTCTCATTACTTAAAGCCTTCAGTCACCTACGGCTGCACAAAGGACCTTGGGGAAAGCTTTGACTAAAGAATGTGATGATGCATTTAAACTAGTCAAAAGTAAAGTAATGGACGCACCCATCATGCAGTACCCTGTGGATGGTGTCCCATTCCAAGTAGCAACCGACGCTTCAGATCGAGCGGTAGGTGGAGTGCTTTACCAAACGATAAATGGTAAACCGCGCTACATACAATTCTTTAGCAAGAGTTATAATAAGAGTCAACGGAATTACCCTACCGTTAAACAAGAGCTCCTTGCTATAGTTACTGCGCTAAGACAGTTTAAAGACTACCTTTATGGAAGTTACTTTACTGTCGCCTGTGATCAAAAGTCTTTAACATACTTAAAAGATATGAACCCTGATTCACAGTTGGTGAGCCGCTGGCATGACATTATTGCCAAGTTCGCTTTTAATATAACACACATTCCAGGAATACATAACCATCTTCCTGACATGCTCTCTCGACTTGTGCCCGACTACCAGAAAACAGTCAAAGAGTTATTAGCAACCGATTGATGCTAAATAAGAAATGGTTTAACCTCGCTCAATCACGATGGGGTCCATTTACTGTTGATATGTTCGCCGCAGAACATAACAAACAGGTTTCTGAATATAGGTCGTTGACTCATCCTAAAGGTGATGCATTTCAGCTTGACTTATCAAAGCATAATGCGTGGCTAACCCACCTTGTCAACTTATCGCACAGTTGTTAAATTATGTTAATATTACTAAATCTACCATTACGCTGTGTTGTCCCTTACGTAACTCCGACCCATGGATACGTGATTTAATTAATATGATTCAAGACGAACCTATTTATGTCGACCGTGAAACCGACACGTTCTTGTATCAGGATCCTATTCTATTAAGAAGACGCCTTGGAAACACACCATTGTTTGTCGCATCGGTCCTGCAGGTACCACTAAGTGGAAACCCTCAACCGAATTCTTAGCTAAACTAGAGGAGTCTAAAGAGTTTGAACAAAAGCTCAAGACTCGTACAACACATGCACCCAACAAGATTGTAGTCGAGGTAATGCCGATTGAAACGGCATTAGATCGTAAAAAACATGGAACTAGCTAAGGCCATGGATCAAAGACTCAAAACTCTAAGAGAACCTGAAGCTCGCACTCAACTACTTAAAGCGCTGCTTAAAGAACAGCCAGGAGTTGCGAAACAACTGAAGAAGATACTTCAACAATCCAATGTTGTCAATTATGTATCTCAGGACTCTACCCCTCCTGATACTGAGGTTGCCCTTTCCAACAGGACTATGGTTCATCCAGCCAGCGTTACGCAGAATCTGACTGACTTAGAGGAGCTCGAAAGTAGAGTTAAAATTATACATAATTTAACGCATCGAGCATATGAGCATACTTATAAAATGGCTATTCGTGCAGGGCTTGATCACCCGGCGCTGAAAGAAACCATACGTGAAGTATACCGACGCTGTACTGATTGTGAAAAGAACCAGATCAAGCGATACGGTTGGGCACCCCTAAAAAGTGTGACAGAAGACCAACCGATGCGCCGAGTCATAGTCGATTTGGTTAAACTCCCGCGATCCAAGCATACTGGCGATGTATATATCTGTCATTTCTTATGTGTGGCTTCGGGCTATAACTTGCTTTATGCAATACCGAACAAACGTCCACAAACAGTGGCAGAATTATGCTATCACGTCTTTAATGACTTCGGTTTCCCGAGTACTATGTTCTGATAACGGTAGTGAGTTTTGTACCGACGTAATGGAGGCACTTATACTGTATCAGGCATGACCCATAGGCGTGGTGTTCCTTACAAACCTCAAACGCAGGGTGCAAATGAGACACGTCATAGAGAACTTAAGAAACTCTTGCGTACCGCACTAGACGACGTTGAGGATATGTGGCCTTATCATTTGAAATGGGTTCAGACTCAAATGAATAACTGCATGAATCCTCAAACTGAACACTCCCGTTTCACTATTTCTTTGGCCGCTATAGTGAATTACAAGCAACGTTTGATAAAACTGCGCCCGAGAAACACGCTACCCCGTGGCTACAAAAAAAAGATCGAGCATATGCAGAACGTTGTTTACCCCTGTTTACTGAGCACAAGAATCGCGTCCTACTTAAAGCGTATGACCGATGGAATAACACTAAGAACATTGTTCAGTTCAAAGTCGGCGATTACGTTAACATTATAAATCGAAACGCCAACGTTACCGAACTCTCTTCTAAGACGATAGGACCTTTTGTTATTTCCTACCATGATGAGAAGAGTGATACTTACGAAGTGAATAACATTGATGGTACTAGCGCAACCAATCTAGGCACTCACCGTATCCCTACCTCCGAACTCTCATTCGCTCGCTCATTTGATTCTGATGTACCAGTTATGGAGTCACAAGTCAAAGATATAATTGACAAAACATCCGAAGACGGTTACACTTACTACAAGACCCGTTTCATGGATGGGACAGTAGCTTGGCTAACCTCCGATGCATTTCGTGAATCTCGCGACTTTCTTCGTATCTTTAATAAGAAATGGAATAAGCGTTTACATAAGAACACACGAGATAAACGAAAAGGGTTTCCTCAGGTGACTACAAACCCTGACGGATCTGAAATTCCCTATTTGCCACCTACTTCCTACGTGACTAAACTTTCTGATCTGCTTACCAACAGTGCAGAAAAAATTGTTCAAACTTACTTACTAATGAAGAACAGCCTTTGGCTATTACCTTACCAAATAATAAACGTAAGGCGCCTACATCGGAAATGGTTACTGACCAAATACTAAACGACATAGAGTACAACATGAGTCTTGAACTCGTACATATAGGCACATACTTACTGATAAGTCATGACCGAAACCGTTTTTACTTTGGTTTTCGCTTTACCAACTAGATCGTATCTTAACGTACGTTCGTAGTTCTAAAAGCTACTGGGGCTATGTAGAAATACGGCCTCCGGTCAGTCTAAAATATCAAGATCAATTGAGATAATACATTGGTTTTTATTTGTATTTTAAATAATTTAGTACAAGCTCTTTTTTCCAATATTTCCAAAGTGTTCTAAATTCACTTTGATGGCTCCAATAGCCTGAGTATTTGGTATGACTCATCTACTTGGACCTATTTGAGACATTAGTAGATGTAGGATATTATAAACTAAATTTTATAATCTCCGAACTACTACTTATTGATTTTGGTCCTCCCGCCAATCTCCAAAATCCAATAAGTCTTTTTTTCTTTTTTTTAACTTTTCTTCAGATGGAACTTTATTTATATCAGCTAATGTATTAACGTGACTTACGTTATTATGTCTATTTACAAATTAGGCAAGTGGTCATGAACATTTAGTACTTCTAGTGAAAATTATTCAATAAAGAACAGCTAGAGGTACGCCCTGTGTGATCGAGGATATTTAGGCTCTTAACAAGAGGCAGTCCCGATCATTCTTACACAAGCTACCACTGCTAAATCCTAACTGACTAAATTGTATTTTAGTTTAATATAGTTTGAAACCTAGTAATTTCCATCGAAGTTTACATATTTTTTCAGTTATATAGTAGTTACAGTAGTGTACTGCTTCTAGACTGTCTGACATCAATTTACTATCCAGCAATTACTATGGCTAAGGGTACTTCTAAAGGCAAGGGAGCCGCTAGCTCTAAGCCTGCTAAGCCTGCCGAGGTTCCTGAGGTCCCTGTGGAAACACCTAGCCTGTCTGGAGTTGAGCCTGCCGAGGATACTGTTGGGGAAGCAAATTCTGAGGTTGGTACAGAGGATTATTCTGAGGATGACTCGTCGGATCCTAAAGCCTTGGAAGAAGAGGTATCTACTACCGCGGAAAGGCTCGCCAGCGTCCGTGTATCACCTAGGAGTGAAGCTCAGGACCCCAGCTTGCCCCCCCCCCCCTGACCACGTGCCGTCAAATATTGGGGATAAACGTCGAAAGGCTGGAAAATTCGTGGATACGAATGTCGGGGGGGCATTATAACTCCACATCTAAAGGACACTCCAGCACAAATCCGGAGTGAAAAGGAAGTATTGGACCTGTCCGAAAATTTCGGTTTCGCCATCGATGGAGAAGCCATTCCATTCAGCTCAAATCTTGGGGCCGAAGCTGAGGACGCCATAACTCGACAACGAGTGGTTGGATCCTCTCAATCTCGACGCCAATTGAACCGCACTGAAGCGCTCTTGAAGGAGCTAGCGGCAGCAGCAGTTGTGGACCCCTCTATCGTGTCCCACTTGGCTGATATTCTTCCTATACCGAAGAAGAAAAAAAATTCGGGCCGGGTTTCGAACCCGAGACCTACTGGTTTTACCAGCCAGTATGTTTACTACTAAGCCAGTTACCACTGGCGAGAGAGATAATATTTCAAAATTTAATCTCTATAGCTCTGATGCTACCATCGACCATCCTCTTGACAAACCTAACCCTGTCAGAGGATATGATCGTATGGAACTCGATGAGGCTTACCATCCTCGTAATATCGACCCTCATTTGCCAACCAACCCTGGTAATCACGATTTTGGCAATCGCTACACCAGTACCTCGTTAGAGAGTTCCCGCTCTAATCCTGAGGATGAGGAAGTGAGAACCAGACATACTCGTCTCAGGCTATTACGCTCTGGTATGCAAGTCCTTGAGGACCGTCTATTGAATGACTCTGACCTTGACGATAGGAAAGCGGATAACATTCGCTATCTAATCGATAACAAGAGAAAGGAAATAGACACCATCTTGGCACTAGCAGCCCGTAGCACTGAGCATGAGCCTCGTGAACACTTAGAACCAAGCTTTATAAAGCAGCTAGGTAACGCGCAGGCTGAGGTCGATTTCTCTACTAATGAGAGTACAGTGGAGACACTGAAGGCCTTCGACCAACTTAAGGAGTCTGCCAGCCTTAGGGATAAGCAGATGATGAATGCCTTTATTCATTTCTGTGAGCCAGGTGAATGGCGAACTATCTTGAAGGTTTCATGAGCCCAACTGGAAAGCCCTACCCTGGCACCAGTTGCGTGATAATATACTTAACACCTTTTTTTGAAGATGCACGTGACCGTGAACTTCTAGAGTCTCGCAAGTTCTTTGCGAACGATACCACTATTCGAGGTGCTCTAGCTCATATGACACATATGAATACTGGATGGGTGGTCGTACCTATACTGGCGAATATTTATTAATTTGTCAGATGATGGAGACTCTGGGAGCTAACCTCTTTAAGAAAGTCAATGATGACATCATCGCCTATGGTGATTTGCGATCTATGCCTTGGTCTGTCTTTGAGAAGATAGTACACAAGCATACCAATTCCTCTTACTAGAGTACTTAGTACCACGAGCTACACCCAGCCCACTAAGCGAAACGCAGTAGAGACTAATACTGCGCGTAGTACTAAGAAACCTCGCACTACTACTGAGGGGGGGTACTGGCTCTACTTCTACCGAACCGAAAGGTGATAAGAAGGTGAGAGCGCCTTGCAAGAAGTGTGGTTACAACCTCACAAAACGTAATGGCAAGTGGAATGGTAGACACGACCCTGTTAAGTGTGCACCAGGCAAGCCAGATTTTGGACACTATATGAAAGAGTGTGCTACTTGCAAGGGTACTAACGGTTGGCACAAAGAGGATTGCAAGGACTTACCAGACGTCCAGTTAAGCACTGACAGTACCATATGTGCGCACTAGAGCAAGATTATGAGAAAATGTTCAATAAAATCTATACCAAAGGAGATGAACGTATCTTTCAAACAGTTTTCGTAAATGGAGAAAAAGTTATGGCACTATTTGATCCAGGGGCTGAAGTCTCTGCTATTCATGCCGAGTAGCCTACGCTACAGATATGGCTGTCCATAACGAAACAACTGATTTAATCTTGGGAAATGGCAAAGTTACTACTTGCGAACAAGCCATTGACTATGCACACATAATGCTGTCAGATAGAAGAGAAGTGAAGACTCACCTAATCGTTACTGACATGTCTCAGAAATACGATTTAATTATAGGTATGACTGATCTTCTCAGTTTAGGTATAACACTCACTGGTCTGCCTAATGGGCTAGACCCGAATAAAGATCAGTCAGATGATAATATGTTAAAGATACCTAAACCTCCGGAAGGTGAAGCAAAGGATATGATTCCGCACTTCACCGATATAATTATGGACTTAATTATACAAAACAGGAAGATTGCAATAACTGACTGGTGTATGTTTAAGTTCTCTAATGGGTACGTTAGACTTGACTTAACAAACGTCGACTTCTCTAAGTTAAAGTGTCCTTCACATAACTACGTGAGTTGGAGACACAAAGACGTTGTCAAAACCCAAATCGAAGATTGGTTAAAACAGGGTCTAATTGAAATCAATTATGATGCAACCCCAGTTAACTTAGCTCTCTTAGCGGTCGATCAATATAAATCTGATGGAACGTTTAGTAAAACAAGAGTAGTACTAGACCTGTCGCCAATCAACAAACTAATTCCGCAACATAGTTTTCCTTTACCTAAGATAAGCGAGATACTACGCAAAATGGAGGGTGCGACTATCTTTTCCAAGATAGACTTAAAAGCTGCATTCCATCAACTACAAATATATCAGCCTCATAGGAAATACTTTTCCTTTACTTGGCAAGGTAAGAAGTACCAGTTTAAAGGTGCACCTGAAGGCTTACACATGTTACCTTCTTTCTTCCAACAAGTTATGATGGAACTATTTGCGGACCTGTCGTATAACGTATCAGTCTATTTAGATGATATAGTTATCTTTACAAAGACAGCACATGAACATGCTAAACTCGTTAAAGAAGTCTTAAAGCGACTTAATCATGCTAAACTTAAGATTAACGAAGACAAGTGTTCTTTTGCTAAAGATACTATACACTTACTTGGCTACAAAGTATCTGCAGCAGGGGTAGAAATTGATCCTGGCAAGAAACAGTTTCTGTTGGATTTATCAACACCAATTACTGGAAGAGATGTGAACTCTGTGTGTGGGTTTGTTAACTTCTTCTCGATTCGGTACCGCATCTTTCATTACTTAAAGCCTTTCAGTCACCTACGGCTGCACAAAGGACCTTTGGGAAAGCTTTGACTAAAGAATGTGATGATGCATTTAAACTAGTCAAAAGTAAAGTAATGGACGCACCCATCATGCAGTACCCTGTGGATGGTGTCCCATTCCAAGTAGCAACCGACGCTTCAGATCGAGCGGTAGGTGGAGTGCTTTTACCAAACGATAAATGGTAAAACCGCGCTACATACAATTCTTTAGCAAGAGTTATAATAAGAGTCAACGGAATTACCCTACCGTTAAACAAGAGCTCCTTGCTATAGTTACTGCGCTAAGACAGTTTAAAGACTACCTTTATGGAAGTTACTTTACTGTCGCCTGTGATCAAAAGTCTTTAACATACTTAAAAGATATGAACCCTGATTCACAGTTGGTGAGCCGCTGGCATGACATTATTGCCAAGTTCGCTTTTAATATAACACACATTCCAGGAATACATAACCATCTTCCTGACATGCTCTCTCGACTTGTGCCCGACTACCAGAAAACAGTCAAAGAGTTATTAGCAACCGATTGGATGCTAAATAAGAAATGGTTTAACCTCGCTCAATCACGATGGGGTCCATTTACTGTTGATATGTTCGCCGCAGAACATAACAAACAGGTTTCTGAATATAGGTCGTTGACTCATCCTAAAGGTGATGCATTTCAGCTTGACTTATCAAAGCATAATGCGTGGCTAACCCACCTTGTCAACTTATCGCACAGTTGTTAAATTATGTTAATATTACTAAATCTACCATTACGCTGTGTTGTCCCTTACGTAACTCCGACCCATGGATACGTGATTTAATTAATATGATTCAAGACGAACCTATTTATGTCGACCGTGAAACCGACACGTTCTTGTATCAGGGATCCTATTCTATTAAGAAGACGCCTTGGAAACACACCATTGTTTGTCGCATCGGTCCTGCAGGTACCACTAAGTGGAAACCCTCAACCGAATTCTTAGCTAAACTAGAGGAGTCTAAAGAGTTTGAACAAAAGCTCAAGACTCGTACAACACATGCACCCAACAAGATTGTAGTCGAGGTAATGCCGATTGAAACGGCATTAGATCGTAAAAACATGGAACTAGCTAAGGCCATGGATCAAAGACTCAAAACTCTAAGAGAACCTGAAGCTCGCACTCAACTACTTAAAGCGCTGCTTAAAGAACAGCCAGGAGTTGCGAAACAACTGAAGAAGATACTCAACAATCCAATGTTGTCAATTATGTATCTCAGGACTCTACCCCTCCTGATACTGAGGCTGCCCTTTCCAACAGGACTATGGTTCATCCAGCCAGCGTTACGCAGAATCTGACTGACTTAGAGGAGCTCGAAAGTAGAGTTAAAATTATACATAATTTAACGCATCGAGCATATGAGCATACTTATAAAATGGCTATTCGTGCAGGGCTTGATCACCCGGCGCTGAAAGAAACCATACGTGAAGTATACCGACGCTGTACTGATTGTGAAAAGAACCAGATCAAGCGATACGGTTGGGCACCCCTAAAAGTGTGACAGAAGACCAACCGATGCGCCGAGTCATAGTCGATTTGGTTAAACTCCCGCGATCCAAGCATACTGGCGATGTATATATCTGTCATTTCTTATGTGTGGCTTCGGGCTATAACTTGCTTTATGCAATACCGAACAAACGTCCACAAACAGTGGCAGAATTATGCTATCACGTCTTTAATGACTTCGGTTTCCCGAGTACTATGTTCTGATAACGGTAGTGAGTTTTGTACCGACGTAATGGAGGCACTTATACTGTATCAGGCATGACCCATAGGCGTGGTGTTCCTTACAAACCTCAAACGCAGGGTGCAAATGAGACACGTCATAGAGAACTTAAGAAACTCTTGCGTACCGCACTAGACGACGTTGAGGATATGTGGCCTTATCATTTGAAATGGGTTCAGACTCAAATGAATAACTGCATGAATCCTCAAACTGAACACCCCGTTTCACTATTTCTTTTTGGCCGCTATAGTGAATTACAAGCAACGTTTGATAAAACTGCGCCCGAGAAACACGCTACCCCGTGGCTACAAAAAAGATCGAGCATATGCAGAACGTTGTTTACCCCTGTTTACTGAGCACAAGAATCGCGTCCTACTTAAAGCGTATGACCGATGGAATAACACTAAGAACATTGTTCAGTTCAAAGTCGGCGATTACGTTAACATTATAAATCGAAACGCCAACGTTACCGAACTCTCTTCTAAGACGATAGACCTTTGTTATTTCCTACCATGATGAGAAGAGTGATACTTACGAAGTGAATAACATTGATGGTACTAGCGCAACCAATCTAGGCACTCACCGTATCCCTACCTCCGAACTCTCATTCGCTCGCTCATTTGATTCTGATGTACCAGTTATGGAGTCACAAGTCAAAGATATAATTGACAAAACATCCGAAGACGGTTACACTTACTACAAGACCTGTTTCATGGATGGGACAGTAGCTTGGCTAACTCCGATGCATTTCGTGAATCTCGCGACTTTCTTCGTATCTTTAATAAGAAATGGAATAAGCGTTTACATAAGAACACACGAGATAAACGAAAAGGGTTTCCTCAGGTGACTAAGTAAACCCTGACGGATCTGAAATTCCTTATTTGCCACCTACTTCCTACGTGACTAAACTTTCTGATCTGCTTACCAACAGTGCAGAAAATTGTTCAAACTTACTTACTAATGAAGAACAGCCTTTGGCTATTACCTTACCAAATAATAAACGTAAGGCGCCTACATCGGAAATGGTTACTGGACCAAATACTAAACGACATAGAGTACAACATGAGTCTTGAACTCGTACATATAGGCACATACTTACTGATAAGTCATGACCGAAACCGTTTTTACTTTGGTTTTCGCTTTACCAACTAGATCGTATCTTAACGTACGTCTCGTAGTTCTAAAAGCTACTGGGGGCTATGTAGAAATACGGCCTCCGGTCAGTCTAAAATATCAAGATCAATTGAGATAATATTGGTTTTATTTGTATTTTAAATAATTTAGTACAAGCTCTTTTCCAATATTTCCAAAGTGTTCTTAAATTGACTTTGATGGCTCCAATAGCCTGAGATTTGGTATGACTCATCTACTTGGACCTATTTGAGACATTAGTAGATGTAGGATATTATAAACTAAATTTTATAATTCCGAACTACTACTTTATAGATTTTGGTCCTCCTGCCAATCTCCAAAATCCACAAGTCTTTTTTTTTTTTTTTAACTTTCTTCAGA
>LUCW03000717.1:57500-65391 GCA_001586965.3 Sphaeroforma sirkka | reverse complement strand
TACATCCAACACCGCAGCTCTACCAGACAACTGTCTCGCACTGGGCAGCTGGTACAATACAACCAGTGGATTGTACGAGTGGGTATGCTCCGTATGTGAATCCAACTATATCTCCGAGGGGTTGTCCTGTAACGCCTTCAATTGCTCATCGGTCGTATCTGTGAACAATGCCTGCATAGACGATCCGAACGATAATATTTTCTGCTCATATGGAGATCTTTTCGACGGGAGCGCTTTCGCTGGTGATGTCGTCGTTGTTTGCCCCTCGGTTTTATGTCCTTGCGATGAGACGGACATTTGCAGTACCAATTGGGATGGGTATCTTCCATGTCCACCCTGCGGTCCAGCGGATGAAGCATCCTGTGACGCTATCAATTGCAAAGCTGTCTACGGCGTGGGATACGAGTCCAGCGACGATACTCTCTGTCAAGGGTCACGCAACTGCGACAACTGTTGCCAACTGAAACAGTGCTCCAGTGTGACATGTCTCGCCACCGAAAACAATCTCAACACCACCTGCGAACCCGATGGCTGCAGCGACTGCTGTGTGGCAAAGACGTGCGACAATGACAAACCGGTATGCGATACCGGGACCCAGCCCACTGACGAAGACTTATGCACAGATGGGGACTGTACCAACTGCTGCAGACAGACTAAGTGTGCAACAGATATAACATGTCCGAATGGATTCAATCCCTAGGGCATAGAAAACTGTACATCGAATAGCTGCATTGAGTGCTGCAGTATTGTTTTCAGGCAATTCTTGTGCTTCTTGAATCCCCTACCGGACGACAGCACCCGCACACCACTGAGACTCTGTCGCGATGATTCCGGCGTTGTTTCACCGGGAAACTGTGACAACTGTTTCCGACCCCTACTGTGCGCCCTAGACGCTGAATGTGGTCCGGGGTCAGTATTTATAAACAATCAGATAAGTGCGGAATGCATAGACGAGGATTGCTCTAACTGTTGCGAACAACTGCTCTGTGAGGATCAAACGTGTATCCCAGGCAGCGTAGAAACATCATCTACCAACTGTACCGACGACTTGTGCTCAAACTGTTGTATTGGAGACTTCTGTTCTGCACACTCGTGCCCTGTCGGATACGCTCGCTCGGATGCGCAGCTCTGTCTTGGAGACTGTTCCAACTGCTGCGTGCTCGACTTGTCGTGCGTCGACGACTTTGTATGTTCTTCATCGATACGTATATAAGTATATGAGTATTGTAAGTGGTCTTCATCAATATATCTCTTAACACTATATATGTATATAACATATATATATTAAATATATTATATATATATATATATATATATATATATATATATATATATATATATATAAATATAAATATACGTATATATATATATGTATATATATTAATATACGTATATATTAGTATATGTATACATATATATATATACATTGAAGTAGTCATTGAAGTATGCGAGGGATCGTCTCGCTTGTTCTTGTTTCGCAAATCATTTCTAACAGAGCTAAAATGTCTAACGTATGTACTACACATACCTTTCACAGTCTTGCTCCCCAGGCTTTGCACATAGTGGAGATCCAGATTGCGACGATATCAACTGTTCCAACTGTTGTGTCCAGCGCGAATGCGATTTTGACTGCCCTTCTGGGTACAAAACCACTACTGATACTGTCTGCACGGATGATGAATGTAGTAACTGTAAGTCATTGAAACGATTCTCTAGTATTTGTATCTGTTTGTATATTTTCACATTGACGTTGCATCATCATTGACACTGTATTAACTCTGGCATTGTGTTAATTTATTAACATTGCATTGCCAATATTTTTTATGCCCTCCCTTGCACACAGGTTGCGCCGCAAATCTGTGCACGAACCACACCTGCGCTCCGGGGCAGATCCCAGATCCTGACGTGAACCTTTGTACCAGTGAAACGTGTGCCGAGTGCTGCGAGCAACTCAAGTGCGACATCGACGCGTGCACGGGTGGATTTGCATTCACCGGCGATATCAACTGTACCGATGCCACCTGCAGTAACTGTTGTGAACAGCTGGTGTGTGCTGAGGAGGCTATCTGTGGTCCCGGAAAGGTGATCATCGAGAACGTTGTGAACTGCACATCGCAAGACTGCACCAACTGCTGCCGCCAAAGAGACTGCGATGAGTTCTCGTGCCAACAGGACTTCAGCAAGGTGCCTGGCGAGTTCAACTGCACAGACGATCTGTGCCTGAACTGCTGCCAACCAGACAACTGTGCTCAGCATCCCTGTGACGTGGATGGCGAAGGAATTAGTGGTGAGACGCAGTGCGACGAAACAGGCTGTGACAACTGCTGTGTGCAGCTGAAGTGTGAGGGACGCACGTGTAACCCCGGGTTTGCCGTGACCGGAGACACTGACTGTACGGACGAACTCTGCACCAACTGCTGTGGCCAGCGCACCTGTGCAGAGGATCTGCCACAGTGCGCCCCGGGATTCTCCAGCAGCGGCGAAGTGAACTGTACCAGCAACGACTGTTCAAACTGTTGTGATCAGCTGCCGTGCGGTAGTAAGGTGTGTGCGGCAGGACAGAACGACACGTTGGACGAGTTCTGCGATGACAAACGACTGCTCGAACTGTTGTGCTCAGCGCAAGTGCGACGAGGTCAAGCCCTGTCCCGTTGGGTACCTGGACACCCAGATAGAGGACTGTACCACGGACACCTGTAGCAACTGCTGTAAACCGGACAACTGTATAGATCACGCATGTGCGCCAGGCTTTGAGCGCACCGACGAAACGCTGTGTACGGATGACACATGCTCGGGCTGTTGCAGTCAGAAGACTTGTGGCGTCGACGGGGTGTGTGAGGACTACGAGTTTGCCACCGGAGATACGGTGTGTACCAGTGACAACTGCGCCAACTGCTGTGGCGAACAAACGTGTTCCAGTATTGATTGCGGCGAAGGCTTCGTCGAAACTGGGTACCAGTTCTTCAGTAGCCCCTCCGGAACAAACTGCTGTAGAATACTGGTATGTACTGTATAAACACTAACTATGACTCATTTTGGATTGTAATAACTGAAAAGAATAATTCATGATATTGAATTGACAACATATGTGTGTTTGTGTACACGTGACTTATTACATATACTTATGTTGTGTATCATATGGCATATACATGTGTATATGGGACATGTGGCATATGTTCATATGACGGTGTTGCCTTTCATGTAATTCTGGCTCTGGCCCCTAAGGCTCGAGAAATGGTTGCAAACGGTGTCCGCCATGTCACATTAACACACATTAAACGTATTTTTTTGTTCTATTTCTATTGTCTGCAAACGTGTATATCTGTACACATATAACGTGTATACACAAAGGAATGCGCACGCCGCGCAGTCGTATCCATACCTACACAAATCTGTAGATAGCTAACACATACTTGTATACAAATATATCCACCCCTACAGCGGTGTACAACAGATGCAGTGTGCGGCCCGGGACTGATCTTCAATCGCGACTTAGTTTGCCAAACAGATGACTGCGCCAATTGCTGTGTTCAGAGGTTCTGTAGTAGTGTCCGATGCGATAGCACAGCACACCCTAGCAATGACATCAAGTGCACAGATGATAGCTGCACGAATTGGTGTGTTGTTTTGTGTTACATACAAATAGGGTGCGCAATCTGTATGACTAATACATGAGTGATGTGCATATGTACGCACTTATAGTAGTGCTCCGTGTCAGAAAGAGTATGGGTGCCTATATCGATCTGACAATAGTGTACAAGAATATATTCAAAGGGGAATAGTTTGCGTGTATGCGTTTTCATTGGTCTGCTCTTATGTGACAATTTGAAATTAGAATTGGTTTGTACATTTGTATATATGTTCGGTAGTTTCATATATATATATATATATATATATATATATATATATATATATATTATATACATATATATATATATATATATATATATATATATATATATATATATATATATATATATATATATATATGTATATGTATATATGTATATATGTATATTTAGATATATTTAAATTTATATAAATATATTTATATATACTCATATATATATATATATATATATATATATATATATATATATATATATATATATATATATATATGTATATATGTATATATATATATATATATATATATATATATATTATATTATACTTATATATATATATATATATGTGTGTGTGTTTGTGTATGTATGTGTTTTGTGCGTAATTTTTTATGTGTGATGATGGAAAAAGCCACGAATGTCGATTTGTGCACAGTACATAGTACTTGAACGAGTGCTTTCACACCTTTTTCTAGTGCACCCTTCTCTGTACTACATATAGCGAGCTGTTATCGTATTCAAACCATTGGCACAATCTACTACACCTGTGAGGCTAATCGCATCATGTATGTGTGCTTGTCCTCTACTATCCATAGCTGCATTCCGGACAAATGTGCCCAGTTTGCATGTCAACCAGGACAGGTCGCGAACAAAGAAGAGTTCTGTTTCAACGGCGATTGCTCTGGGTGCTGTGAGCAGCTGACGTGTGCGGATGATGCCCCGGCCTGTACTGATAGTCAGAGACCAGGGCTTCTTGCTGATTGCACGGGTATGCTATGCAAATGTATACAACCATATACATGTGTGCGTGTATTTAAATTACCTGTACGTATTACTTACACAGACATCTGACCGGGCACACTTATGTATGAGTATAAACAAGATCTCCAGGTCAGGTGTCTCTGATACCTGGACAAGTACTATAGTATCAGAAAGAGGTTTTTTGCATTTATTTCACCACATGCCAGGCCATACCAATGCTTGAACCCCAACTTTCATCAAATGCACATACGACTGTTCTTGGACTGCAGTAAGCTTTGTCCCACCCATAGTAGCAGCAGCACAGATCTCTCCTTGATTGTGCGCATGCAGAAACCTTTGCTCCACGTCCAGTCATACGACACCCCCACAATACTCCCCACCTTAAACCCCAAAATCCTAAACCCTGGAACCTACACTCCTTATACCACAGACAACCTCTGCACCAACTGCTGCGACGACCTTGTCTGCCAGGATGAGCACCCATGTTTGGCCGGAGAAGTCGTATCCGACTCTGATCCCGAGCTGCTGTGCACTGATAGCACCTGCGACAACTGCTGCACTCAGCTCAAGTGCGACTTTGAGTGTGGCGATGTTTTTGAGAAGGTGGCTACCGCAGACACGGACTGTGTGGACAACGAGTGCTCCAACTGCTGCCGACAGTTGACGTGTGATGAGGATATTGTGTGTGACGGAGGTCAAGTGGACCTCAGCGATCAGGTCGACTGTGTCGATGCGGCATGTACTAACTGGTAAGTATTGGTGTATGTGTGAGCAACTGATAAGCAATGGTGTACATGTGATAAACTGGTATGTTTTGGTGTATGTGTGAGCAACTGATAAGCAATGATGTATATGTGATAAACCGGTATGCTTTGATGTATTGGAGTGTATACGAGTTTGCATTTTCGCAAGTCTAAATCCAATTCTTATTTTTCAAGACAATCACGATACTCACAGCCATAAATTCCTACCAATTATAGCTGTTTGCAGTTGGTGTGCGAGGACATCAAATGCGAACAATTTGGCGCCGGGATCATCGAGAACTTCAACGACCCTGACTGTCAAGATATCAACTGCCACAGCTGCTGTTCGTTCAAGACATGCGATACTTATAGCAGTTGCCTAGCAACGGAGAAGCGCACCGATGCGACGGAGTGCGTGTCCACAGGGTGTGAGGTGTGCTGTGAGACCAAGACTTGTAGTGCAGATAACGTGTGTGACAGCACTAAGGGAGAGTTTGACGCGGCTGGCCAGGTGTACTGCACCGATGCGAACTGTACCAACTGCTGCGAGGTGCTGGAGTGCGATGATTTCTCTACCTGCGCCCCCGGCAAAAACTTCACCAATGAGGAGTTCTGTGACAACAGATTGTGCACAAATTGGTATGAATCTACGCTTCTAGGGTTTAAGGTTTTGGGTTTAGAGTTTAG
The DNA here is from genome assembly GCA_001586965.3 of Sphaeroforma sirkka. Classification (NCBI taxonomy): domain Eukaryota; class Ichthyosporea; order Ichthyophonida; genus Sphaeroforma; species Sphaeroforma sirkka. The sequence goes on along the minus strand of LUCW03000717.1, from coordinate 59,354 downwards.
GGTTCTGCACTGGTCATTATGGGTTGTGTGAGTTCTAAAGTTTAGGATTTTAGGATATTAGTACCTCGATTCTATCTATGGCCGAGTACACCTTTGCATTGGTTTTTGACTTAGCATCAGTCTGTACAGATAGCTAGAACAATTCTCGGTGACTCTAGAACATACTAGTACGACTGATAGGCTACATTAGGCTAGCTTCCGTTGACGATAAGCTAACACAAGAAACACTGAGAGGTCTTGGATTATCTGGAACATACTCGTGCTAGAGAATGGGCTCACGCCTCATCTCGGTACACACTGGGATACATGTCCATATCAATATCTATGCGGAATACATGCAGTTCTCCTCATTCTCTTCAACCAGGATTCCAATCGCCGGTATTTGTTGTTTGTTTTCGTACTTATTCTGCTGTGTACCTATATCGTGCGATAATATAGTACTTTCCCAGTCTCTATTTGTAATCCACGACTTCCAATACATATTCTCATCCTATGCTCGATACATTACAACCCCTGCCAACTCACCAGCTGTGAGCAACTGAAATGCCCGGCCACATGCCCAGGTGTCACGATACCAAGCGGCAACATGGACTGTTTCAATAACGCCTGCTCCAATTGGTGTGTCGTTCTTCGTATATATGTATATTGAAAATGATACGAGGCTTTATTTTATTGTCTCGATACAGGCGATTCCAATTGGTGTGTCGTCCTTTGTATTTATGTATATTGGATATGGTACGAGACTTGATCTTGTTGTCTCGATGCAGACCATTCCAACTGGCGTGTCGTTCTTTGTCTCTATGTATATTGGATATGATACGAGGCTTTATTTTATTGTCTCGATGCAAACCATTCCAACTGGCGTGTCGTTCTTTGTCTCTATGTATATTGGATATGATACGAGGCTTTATTTTATTGTCTCGATGCAAACCATTCCAACTGGCGTGTCGTTTTTTGTCTCTATGTATATTGGATATGATACGAGGCTTCATTTTATTGTCTCGATACAGACCATTTCAATTGGTGTGTCGTTCTTTGTCTCTATGTATATAAGATATGGTGCGAGAGGGTTTTAATTTTCTCGATTACAAATTATACCTTCATGTCGCTTGTACATATATTCCAAAGGCATATTTGCGCTCTACATTTGTCCTGGTAACGATGCCTTCAAAACCTTTTTACTGGTATGGTTTCCTATATATCTGTATATATTATTTCAAGTATGGTGTTCTCATAAATTAGGTAATCTTTCTCGGATTCCTATGTATTTGTTTACTACGCTACACTCATACTTATTCACGGTCTCGAGTGGCATCACGAACTCTAGAGAAAACAGCAGCCACAATTGAGCTATACTTGTTGGATATATATATATATATATATATATATATATATATATATATATATATATATATATATATATATATATATATATATGTATGATAGGTGTTATTAGCGTCAACAGAAGTATTATTCGCATTTGTGTATAATGCAGGTATTTGAGCTACTCACATACACTCATTCTATACAGACACACAGCTATTGCGCACACCTTGCTCGTATACGACACTCTACTGTTCCATCTCGCTGCATTCACGTGCACATGTATTAAGTCAAGAATGTGCATCCAATACTCGGCAAGGCATCAGTTCTAAGTGAATGCCCTATGTTAGTGTTTTCGCTTTAAAGTTTAGGAACACCCTTAATTTTGCTCATAATATGCATCCCACCTCCCCCCAAAATAAAATGAAACATACTAAAACATTAAAACTCTAAACCCCTAAAACCCCCTCAGCTGCGTGGAGCCCCAATGCAGCAGCGTGGAGTGTGAGGGCGGCAAGGTCAAGGTCGATG
>LUCW03000717.1:0-52500 GCA_001586965.3 Sphaeroforma sirkka | reverse complement strand
GACAATGATACACATACACACACACACACACACACACACACATGTAATATGCATCATATCATATATATATATATATATATATATATATATATATATATATATATATATATATATATATATATATATATATATATATATATATACATATATATATATGTATGTATGTATGTATGTATGTATGAATAGTGTGCCTTAAGGTGTTGCGTGTCACGTGATTTGTAACTCGTGCAATATATTGGTTAGTAGACTATTAATCATAGTCTGGCCGATGTTGTTTTGTGCCATGGGTTCCAAGATGTTGTAGATTGCCATTATTATTACGTACAGTGAGCTTTTGTGTCAGTAGTTTGTACATGATTGTACAGCCCAATCGTGAGCAAACCCTATCCTCTAGACTTTCCATCGAGCCGGTTCTCCACAAGGGCAATATATGCTGCTGCTGTTGTTTAAGGCCGTATAAGCATCTAAAAACGACGGTATCTCATAACCGTCAAAGTACTAAATGCCATGGAGTTGTTGTTATTAAGCGTATCCATATCCGTGCATGATACCATTTTTTGTAGTCTCCCCTTGTCTACACATATATGTCTCATTTCTTACCACGCTCTAACCAGGCTTCCAGTATACACAGACACTGCCAAAATCCTTGGCTGCTATCAAAAATATCTTCCTGCATATCTCAACCATATTAAAGCTCATATTACTACAACGCTATCCATGCGTGTACGCACACGTTCTGATGTATTCGGGTTATCTTCACCAACCGCTCAACCTACACTCCATCGGCAATGCATCCCCTGCCCTACTGCATGCAGTCATTGAGTGTGGCAGAGTCCCAAGGCCCCGCGTCATTCCTTGTAGAAGTAGACGGATTGGAACGAAGCGTCATTCTAGGCCTCAACATCGAAGCAGATGTCGATACTTTTGTCGAGGGCATTGTGCAAGTGCGGTACATGTATAGTTGGTGTCCAACACCAGGCGCAGGCACTACTAATAGTGTGAATAACGGGGTGTGTCGGTCGGAGTGGATGTTGTATATCCCAAAGTGGGGTTTGTTAATTGATCACCAGAGTTGTAGATGTGCTGAGATGAATGCATATTGATTAATGGAAAATGACTGGATTTGAATGTATAATATATATATATATATATATATATATATATATATATATATATATAATTTTTCTTATACTTATACTTATACTTATATATATATATATATATACATACATACATACATACATATACATACATACATACATACATATATATATATATATATACATACACATATATATATATATATATATATATATATATATATATATATATATATATATATATATATATATATATATATATATATATATATATATATATATATATATATATATATATATATATATATATATATATGTATATATATATATAGCTTACAATTGATTATGTATGAATTTGTGCCTGAAAATCAAAATTCAAAGCTACTAAGCCTTTTTCAATTGTAGAGGCAATACACAAAGTCAGGGTTTATACCGGTTTAAATTAATTCTTGGGCTCCTATATACACAATTTATAAAGCCAAACTCATATCCTGTATGTCGATGTCAACAGGAAGATGACTGCATCTCCGACAGTCCGTCCGTGGACACTTGGTCCGTCCTAGAATGTGGGGACAATATTCTGAGTCCGGAATTGGGTGAGGAGTGCGACTCCAACCGCGGGACAAACGAGACCTTCTACTGCAGTAACAACTGCAAACTGGTCCAGAACCGATGTGGCGATGGCGTGGTGTACGATGATGAAGAGTGTGATTATGACTCCGGAGTTAATACTTTCAACGGTAAGTGCGCTTAATATCACTTCCTGTGGTCCATGCCAGTCTGTAGTTTCTTCTGTACACTTTCGACATCATGTTGTGTGTGTTGGAGTGCCTCGTCCCTTCGCTTTATGTATTTGGCGGTATTATGTGTTTCCTGTCCTTGTCAGATATGTCTCCGTGGTGTGTATTTACACTATCACATTCTCTTGAGACTTCCTTGGACGCACGTGGCACTTGGTACAGTTTTGGATACTGTACAAAGCGATGCTGGTCTGATCAAAAGTCCAAATCACTCCTACAACAAGCTGGGCTCACGACTTATCTACATCGTAAACCCTAAAACCCTAGAATGATTTATATGCCTAAAAACAATGAGCTCTTGCCAATTAAGTCGACTATTTACCAGCACTCCCACCATAGCCTACTTTAGCTCAAGCTTAAACCCTAAAACACTCTATAAACAAACCCCCGATTACCTAAAGCCCTTAACCATTAACATCCTAAACTCCTAAAACAACATGTTGTACCATTCAATACAGACACCACAATAGACTCGGATACCAACCGATGCGTACAGAATGGAGAGTCTGGCGCTCCCTGCACAGTAGAACGCACCGTGTGCGGTGATAACGTAAAAACTGACAACGAGCAGTGCGAGGAGAAGGGCGATGGCTCTGGTGATATACTACCAGACAACAAGAACGACGACTCGTACTGTGACGATGAGTGCAAACTACAGCCGATCATTGATTGTAGTGTATGTATACATTTCGTGTTTGAATAATGGAGTAAATTATATACATTTATACAAATATGTATAACTGTATACGTATGTATATATATATATATATATATATATATATATATATATCCATTCAAACACTCATACACTCATACATTCATACATTCATATATATATATATATATATATATATATATATATATATATATATATATATATATATATATGTGTGTGTGTGTGTGTATATATATATATATATATATATATATATATATATATATATATATATATATATATATATATATATTATAATATTATATAACAATATATATATATATATATATGCAAATGCAAATGCTAATGCATAATATGTCATGTGCAGGTCATCTGGACAAAATACTGCTCAGGCCGACAACGGGCATAGAAAGAATACTAAATCATGAACCATAGTACACTTACGATGCAGATATATAGTCCGTGTACTTGTTGATATCTGCCTAGTTTAAATGATTCTATTCCTGTGAGTGTGAGTACTTATGGCTCATTGGGAGGTGTGTACATCAGTTCGGTACGATTTTGACTGTCGATTTAGTACATGGCAGGTCGAAATTAAGCACTGTCTTTAGGATACAGAAACAAACAATACTTTACTTCTCCGTGAACTTTCATGTTTACATATGAGGATACCATGCAAGCCAAATAGTATAGACAGACACAACACCCTTAGTCACTGCTACACGAGTCTTTATTAACAAACACATGCATCTCTCGGCCAATACAGGACACTCAAAACAGAGTGTGTAACTGTCAAGTGAATCAATTCACGACTATCTACACGCGAACAACAGTCAAGAGCAAACGCGGAGAGAATTGCATAGATACAAACGGCAACATTATTACTTTTGAGTATGTTCCGTACTGGTGATGAGAATTTACGTTTATTTTGTGTGTCGATTTATCGTATATGTATTTGTATGTTGCAAATTGTGTATACGGGACACGTATAACACTACACATATGTATATATGGATTTGTACGTATAGGCTGATAAACGATTTCTGTAAGTTACATTTTGATGTTCATGATTTCTGCACTGGCTATTTGCTACAGCCGGACTGGTCACTGCCTACACTTGTACCGCTCCTGTTCAACGAAAGTTTTCTATTCAATACTTACTCATGCCATGTGGTTGGAAAAAAAAGGTCATATGTCTATTGTCTCTAGTATAACGGATACACCCAAGTTCAATTGTTAAGCATATATAAATACACAGAACCGATATAAGATGTCTTTTAAGGTTTTACTATGCTTTAATTTTGTATCGTTCAAAGTATATTTTTGATTTTGGTATCTTCCAAGCGATTTGTCTGTTGATTTCTAATGTTTACATCTTCTTTCCCAGCGACAACGAGCAAGCCGTCGTGACCAACGATGGAGACTGCGTCTGTGCATGCGGGAACGGAATAGTCGACTACGGCAACGGCGAGACCTGCGATCTTGGCAAAGATTCGGTAAGTGCACAAACACTATGGCCCCGAGGAGCACGTATATATTCGAACGGGAAGAACCAAACAACATCAATACAGGTTTGGTTGTACACGTGCAAGGAAAGGAAATGTGCGTGTATCTTAGTTGAAGGTTGTTTCTATATGTGCCTATATGTACAACTATACGTGTAAGGAGAGAACTGTGCCATATACCTTGCAGTGAATGAAGAGAGAGTAATTACGGATGGATATTGTGCTAGTTGAATAGTGAACGAGTGCAAAGTTATCAAATGTTGTTGGTATATCGTGCATTTTAGGCGTTGCTGTCGAAATTAGTCTCTTAAATCTAAAAATCTTGAACACTAAAACTCTAAAACCGTAGAAATCTTATTAACTCACTGTGAACCGATCCCGACAGAAAATAAGCGACACCGAGGTGTGCGAAGACTGTAAAGTCGTCGAGTCCAGATGTGGTGATTACGAAGTCGACGACATCCGTAACGAGGAGTGTGACCCGCCATACTCACAGAGTGGTGAAATCACTGAAAACCAGGAGTATTGTACCAACAACTGCAAGTAAGTGCCCTTGTACGAGGCTAGGGTATATATATAGTTATATATATATACATAGTTATATATATATACATATATATATATATTATATATATATATATATATATATATATATATATATATATATATATATATATATATATATAGTTATATATATATATATATACATATATAGTTATATAATGTTATATATTGTTATTTTCATATTTATACATATGTGTATTTGGGTGTGTTCCAAGGTCAATGAATATGTACATGTGAGACTCAGCCATATGCTGATTGACAAAAAATGACTCACTTTCAAAGCAACCAGCGATCACAGCCTGGTCACTCACTTTCTTTTCGTTGATTTCGTTGATTCAGACGCGCAACTGCCGGAAGTTGTGAGACTACAATAGTCACATCGTCCTGTGAATGTAGCATCGATGACCCGGACGAAGGTTTCAGGACCGTTACTGTGACGATCGACAAACAGGCGGAACCCACGGGGTATTTAGGAGGCTGTCCAGATGCAAGCGTTACTCAGGAAGCCTGCAAGTGCGAACCTTGCACGGGTGACTGGAAGGATGTGATCCTCATCGGCGACAGACCCAAATGCCAATGGAATGGGAGTGCGTGTATGCAGAAAGAGAAGTTCGTACTTGTTAACGGCAATGGTGATGTGTGTGAGGACCAAGATAACTCGGGCAAATACTTTAACATCGGCTCACAACGGAATAAGGCAAACAGCTCAGCCTGCGAAGATAATGGAGCATGCGGTGTGTATCTATATGTGGTATATATATTATATGCATATATATGTATATATATATATATATGTATATATATATATATATGTATATATATATATATATATATATATATATATATATATATATATATATATATATATATATATATATATATATATATATATATATATATGTATATATATAATATATACAATATATATATATATATATTATATATATATATATATATATACATATACATATCATATACTGTCTATATGTCTATATGTATATATGTATATATATATATTGCATATATACATACCTTGACTATATATACATATATATAAACATACTAGTCTAAATGATATATATATATATATATATATATATATAAATTGTTGCATATGTATGTGTATTTATTATATATATATGTATGCTATATATATATATATATATATATATATATATATATATATATAAATGTCCAAACACACAACACACACACATCACATATATATATATATATATATATATAAACATATCTATATATCTACATCTATTTATATATCTATATATATATATATATATATATATATATATATATATATATATATATATATATATATATATATATATATATATATATATATATATATGAGATAATTGACCCTTCAAACGTGTATCATTTCACTAATCGACTCTTAACCCCTCCTTCAACAGACCCATGTGTGGAGGAATATACAGAGATACAATGCAACATACTTTGTGGGTCTGGCACTCAGTATGGGTTCTACAGTAAGACTCGGGAACCAGGCTATGCCAGCACAGGGGGTAGCAAGGGAGACGAATTGTCGTGCAAGTGCGAGGACAACGGTGGTCCATGCACCAGTGGGCAATGGGTCAAATTACCGGAGGATCAGTGCACCGGCAGCGGCAATGACCCCTGCAAGTGTGATGGTATGTGTTGTCAACCAAGGTTTTTTCATTGGGTTTGTTAATTCTTTGGTCATCGGAATTTACTGCATAAATCAGGGGTTCAAAGGGTATGGCTTCGGGTTTAGTCACCCATAGCAATCCCTGCAAGGTGAAAGGGGTTACCAGACCGGTATTTGGTGGCAGAGCTTAAATTTTGATTATTTGTCTTTATTGTACCGCACTTTCATGCGGGGGCGCATGGGTACCAGGTCACCATCAAGTGTACTCTTATGATCGATGGTTCAACTCTATCGTAGAATATACAGTTTACATGTTTGTATTTGGTTAGACTTTTATCAGTGACTATATCTCTCGGGCTATGGAACTACCGCTCACCCTCATTTGGGGCCGAGGGTGTCCTATTTCCACCGTGTTTGTCATGTACTACATCAACATGATTTACCTTCATGATATAAAGGCATGCACACCTACATAATATAGATTCATATACACCTACATAATATATATGCATATACACCTACATCATACGGAGAAATCTATATATCTATATAATTAAGTTTTTTGTTTATTTTATTTTTAATTCACATCAAATTTGAGCAAAGCTAAGGAAACCTGCAGAACTTCACGCGACACTACTGCAGTTCGTCATTCTATCCGCAATCAATTACTATCATTTCATTCCCGTCATCCGTGTTTGTTTTGATCTCCCTTACTCACAGGACAACTGGACAAGGTCGATTTCAAGCGCGAGTGCCACTACAAAATCGACTTTCCCACAGCCCTCGGTGTTCCATACCAAGAGCTCGATGTAGCAAAGTTCTACCGCCCTCCCATCGATGCAGACAGTTATTTCCCTACTGGTTTCCCAGTCAATAAGAACGCGTTGAAGTACAAGCTGAGCGAGGTGGATACCACTTCGGTGTTCAGTCTGGAGGGACTGATTGAGATCGAAAACGAGGAGAACCGGAAGGTTGTGTACACAGCTGAGTTCCGGGATGCCACGATCGATATAAAGTCGCAGGTGACGGGCAAGTCACTTATCAAGGCCTTGTTTGGGGATCAGACCAAGGATGTGAGCATGGGCGCCATGACCACTGTGGAGGTACACTTCCCATATAACGACCAGTCCCTTAAGTCTACTTTCAACACCGACCTCGACGGTGTCTTGGCAAACAGCGAAAACAAGGCATATCAGGCATTCACAGTCGTGACCAGTGCGTATGGTCTGGTCACGGGTGGTGGCAGCCAGGTGAACGCCATCTCAGGATTTTATGGGCTGGATATAACCGTCACGTACAACTACGAAGGGTGTTTGCTATACCCTGAGGTCGAATACAATGCGACGCAGTACCCGGAGTGCACCCCGGACGAATGTATGTAGTATACTGAAACCTGCGTGCTCTCATGCGTGACCCAATCAACACTCACAGAATCTCTCAGACGGTTGTGATACTATATATATCTATATCTATATGTATATATATATATATATGTATATATATGTATATATATATGTGCTGTGCTACTTCTCTCATTGACTGTAGGATGAAGTCACAGAGATTGTTAGGCATTTTAAATGTTTATGCCAGTACATGGACTGTGTGTATGGCTTGTTTGTCATGCGATATGTAGATATTATAGACACTTATATATATATATATATATATATGAGAAAATTGAGAGAACATTCCATTTCCGAGTGTTTGGACCACACGAACGTCTTCGACATTTATGTTTACACACTGAATGTTATTATTTGACTATTAGATAGAGCGGCGCAGTTGTTTTCGTTCCAAGCAGTATTTTAATTCCAGACTTACTACTGAGTGTATTTGTTTTATTTCAAACGTAGGCAATATGAGTGCCATACTTACCCACACGAATTGTGTGTTCATATGACAGGCGCCAACTCCCCATGCCGTCCAGAGGGAGAAATCACCTGTGACTATATCAATTGCGAAGCTGTCCACGGCGTGGGATACGAGCCCAGCGACGATACTCTCTGTCAAGGGTCACGCAATTGCGACAACTGTTGCCAACTAAAACAGTGCTCTAGTGTCACTTGCCTCGCCACCGAGAACAATCTCAACACCACCTGCAAACCCGATGGCTGCAACGACTGCTGTGTGGCAAAGACGTGCGACAATGACAAGCCAATATGCGATACCGGGACCCAGCCCACTGACGAGGACCTATGCACGGATGGGGACTGTACCAACTGCTGCAGGCAGACTAAGTGTGCAACCGATGTATCTTGTCCAAATGGATTCAATCCCTCGGGCGTAGAAAACTGTACATCGAATAGTTGCATCGAGTGCTGTAGGATTGTTTTTAGAGAATTCTTGTGCTTCTTGAATCCCATACCGGACGACAGCACCCGCACACCACTGAGACTCTGTCGCGATGATTCCGGCGTTGTTTCACCGGGAAACTGTGACAACTGTTTCCGACCCCTACAGTGCGCCCTAGACGCTGAATGTAGGCCAGGGTCAGTATTTATAAACAATCAGATAGGTGCGGAATGCATAGACGAGGATTGCTCTAACTGCTGCGAACAACTGCTCTGTGAGGATCAAACGTGTACCCCTGGCAGCTTAGAAACATCATTTACCAACTGTACCGACGACTCGTGCTCGAACTGTTGTATTGAAAACTTCTGTTCTGCACACTCGTGCCCTGTCGGATACGCTCGCTCGGATGCGCAGCTCTGTCTTGGAGACTGTTCCAACTGCTGCGTGCTCGACTTGTCGTGCGTCGACGACTTTGTATGTTCTTCATCGATACGTATATAAGTATATGAGTATTGTAAGTGGTCTTCATCAATATATCTCTTAACACTATATATGTATATAACATATATATATTAAATATATTATATATATATATATATATATATATATATATATATATATATATATAAATATAAATATACGTATATATATATATGTATATATATTAATATACGTATATATTAGTATATGTATACATATATATATATACATTGAAGTAGTCATTGAAGTATGCGAGGGATCGTCTCGCTTGTTCTTGTTTCGCAAATCATTTCTAACAGAGCTAAAATGTCTAACGTATGTACTACACATACCTTTCACAGTCTTGCTCCCCAGGCTTTGCACATAGTGGAGATCCAGATTGCGACGATATCAACTGTTCCAACTGTTGTGTCCAGCGCGAATGCGATTTTGACTGCCCTTCTGGGTACAAAACCACTACTGATACTGTCTGCACGGATGATGAATGTAGTAACTGTAAGTCATTGAAACGATTCTCTAGTATTTGTATCTGTTTGTATATTTTCACATTGACGTTGCATCATCATTGACACTGTATTAACTCTGGCATTGTGTTAATTTATTAACATTGCATTGCCAATATTTTTTATGCCCTCCCTTGCACACAGGTTGCGCCGCAAATCTGTGCACGAACCACACCTGCGCTCCGGGGCAGATCCCAGATCCTGACGTGAACCTTTGTACCAGTGAAACGTGTGCCGAGTGCTGCGAGCAACTCAAGTGCGACATCGACGCGTGCACGGGTGGATTTGCATTCACCGGCGATATCAACTGTACCGATGCCACCTGCAGTAACTGTTGTGAACAGCTGGTGTGTGCTGAGGAGGCTATCTGTGGTCCCGGAAAGGTGATCATCGAGAACGTTGTGAACTGCACATCGCAAGACTGCACCAACTGCTGCCGCCAAAGAGACTGCGATGAGTTCTCGTGCCAACAGGACTTCAGCAAGGTGCCTGGCGAGTTCAACTGCACAGACGATCTGTGCCTGAACTGCTGCCAACCAGACAACTGTGCTCAGCATCCCTGTGACGTGGATGGCGAAGGAATTAGTGGTGAGACGCAGTGCGACGAAACAGGCTGTGACAACTGCTGTGTGCAGCTGAAGTGTGAGGGACGCACGTGTAACCCCGGGTTTGCCGTGACCGGAGACACTGACTGTACGGACGAACTCTGCACCAACTGCTGTGGCCAGCGCACCTGTGCAGAGGATCTGCCACAGTGCGCCCCGGATTCTCCAGCAGCGGCGAAGTGAACTGTACCAGCAACGACTGTTCAAACTGTTGTGATCAGCTGCCGTGCGGTAGTAAGGTGTGTGCGGCAGGACAGAACGACACGTTGGACGAGTTCTGCGATGACAACGACTGCTCGAACTGTTGTGCTCAGCGCAAGTGCGACGAGGTCAAGCCCTGTCCCGTTGGGTACCTGGACACCCAGATAGAGGACTGTACCACGGACACCTGTAGCAACTGCTGTAAACCGGACAACTGTATAGATCACGCATGTGCGCCAGGCTTTGAGCGCACCGACGAAACGCTGTGTACGGATGACACATGCTCGGGCTGTTGCAGTCAGAAGACTTGTGGCGTCGACGGGGTGTGTGAGGACTACGAGTTTGCCACCGGAGATACGGTGTGTACCAGTGACAACTGCGCCAACTGCTGTGGCGAACAAACGTGTTCCAGTATTGATTGCGGCGAAGGCTTCGTCGAAACTGGGTACCAGTTCTTCAGTAGCCCCTCCGGAACAAACTGCTGTAGAATACTGGTATGTACTGTATAAACACTGACTATGACTCATTTTAGATTGTAATAACTGAAAAGAATAATTCTTATGATATTGAATTGACAACATATGTGTGTTTGTGTACACGTGACTTATTACATATACTTATGTTGTGTATCATATGGCATATACATGTGTATATGGGACATGTGGCATATGTTCATATGACGGTGTTGTGTCTCATGTAATTCTGGCTCTGGCCCCTAAGGCTCGAGAAAATGGTTGCAAACGGTGTCCACCATGTCACATTAACACACATTAACGTATTTTTTGTCCTATTTCTATTATCTGCAAACGTGTATATCTGTATACATATAACGTGTATACACAAAGGAATGCGCACGCCGCGCAGTCGTATCCATACCAACATATATCTGTAGACAGCTAACACATACTTGTATACAAATACATCCACCCCTACAGCGGTGTACAACAGATGCAGTGTGCGGCCCGGACTGATCTTCAATCGCGACTTAGTTTGCCAAACAGATGACTGCGCCAATTGCTGTGTTCAGAGGTTCTGTAGTAGTGTCCGATGCGATAGCACAGCACACCCTAGCAATGACACCAAGTGCACAGATGATAGCTGCACGAATTGGTGTGTTGTTTTGTGTTACATACAAATAGGGTGCGCAATTTGTATGACTAATACATGAGTGATGTGCATATGTACGCAATTATAGTAGTGCTCCGTGTCAGAAAGAGTATGAGTGCCTATATCGATCTGACAATAGTGTACAAGAATATATTCAAGGGGAATAGTTTGCGTGTATGCGTTGTCATTGGTCTACTCTTATTTGACAATGTGAAATTAGAATTGGTTTGTACATTTGTATATATATATTCGGTAGTTTCATATATATATATATATATATATATATATATATATATATATATATATATATATATATATATATATATATATATATATATATATACATGTATATGTATATGTATATGTATATGTATATTTAAATATATTTAAATATACTTATATATATATATATATATATATATATATATATATATATATATATATATATATATATATATATATATATATATATATATATATATATATATATATATATATATATATATATATATATATATTATATATATATATATATATATATATATATATATATATATATATATATATATATATATATATATATATATATATATATATATATATATATATATATATGTGTGTGTGTGTGTGTGTTTGTGTATGTATGTGTTTGTGCGCAATTTTCATGTGTGATGATGGAAAAAGCCACGAATATCGATTTGTGCACAGTACATAGTACTTGAAAGAGTGCTTTCACACCTTTTTCCAGTGCACCCTTCTCTGTACTACATATAGCAAACTATTATCGTATTCAAACCATTGGCACAATCTACTACACCTGTGAGGCTAATCGCATCATGTATGTGTGCTTGTCCTCTACTATCCATAGCTGCATTCCGGACAAATGTGCCCAGTTTGCATGTCAACCAGGACAGGTCGCGAGCAAAGAAGAGTTCTGTTTCAACGGCGATTGCTCTGGGTGCTGTGAGCAGCTGACGTGTGCGGATGATGCCCCGGCCTGTACTGATAGTCAGAGACCAGGGCTTCTTGCTGATTGCACGGGTATGCTATGCAAATGTATACAACCATATACATGTGTGCGTGTATTTAAATTACATGTACGTATTACCTACACAGACATCTGACCGGGCACACTTATGTATGAGTATAAACAAGATCTCCAGGTCAGGTGCCTCTGATTCTTGGACAAGTACTATAGTATCAGAAAGAGGTCTTTTGCATTTATATCACCACATGCCAGGCCATACCACTGTTTGAACCCCAACTTTCATCAAATGCACATATGACTGTTCTTGGACTGCAGTAAGCTTTGTCCCACCCATAGTAGCAGCAGCACAGATCTCTCCTGGATTGTGGGCATGCAGAAACCTTTGCTCCACGTCCAGTCATACGACACCCCCACAATACTCCCCACCTTAAATCCCAAAATCCTAAACCCTGGAACCTACACTCCTTATACCACAGACAACCTCTGCACCAACTGCTGCGACGACCTTGTCTGCCAGGATGAGCACCCATGTTTGGCCGGAGAAGTCGTATCCGACTCTGATCCCGAGCTGCTGTGCACTGATAGCACCTGCGACAACTGCTGCACTCAGCTCAAGTGCGACTTTGAGTGTAGCGATGTTTTTTGAAGGTGGCTACCGCAGACACGGACTGTGTGGACAACGAGTGCTCCAACTGCTGCCGACAGTTGACGTGTGATGAGGATATTGTGTGTGACGGAGGTCAAGTGGACCTCAGCGATCAGGTCGACTGTGTCGATGCGGCATGTACTAACTGGTAAGTATTGATGTATGTGTGAGCAACTGATAAGCAATGGTGTACATGTGATAAACTGGTATGTTTTGGTGTATGTGTGAGCAACTGATAAGCAATGATGTATATGTGATAAACCGGTATGCTTTGATGTATTGGAGTGTATACGAGTTTGCATTTTTGCAAGTCTAAATCATTCTTATTTTTCAAGACAATCACGATACTCACAGCCATAAATTCCTACCAATTATAGCTGTTTGCAGTTGGTGTGCGAGGACATCAAATGCGAACAATTTGGCGCCGGATCATCGAGAACTTCAACGACCCTGACTGTCAAGATATCAACTGCCACAGCTGCTGTTCGTTCAAGACATGCGATACTTATAGCAGTTGCCTAGCAACGGAGAAGCGCACCGATGCGACGGAGTGCGTGTCCACAGGGTGTGAGGTGTGCTGTGAGACCAAGACTTGTAGTGCAGATAACGTGTGACAGCACTAAGGGAGAGTTTGACGCGGCTGGCCAGGTGTACTGCACCGATGCGAACTGTACCAACTGCTGCGAGGTGCTGGAGTGCGATGATTTCTCTACCTGCGCCCCCCGGCAAAAAACTTCACCAATGAGGAGTTCTGTGACAACAGATTGTGCACAAATTGGTATGAATCTACGCTTCTAGGGTTTAAGGTTTTGGGTTTAGAGTTTAGGGTTCTGCACTGGTCATTATGGGTTGTGTGAGTTCTAAAGTTTAGGATTTTAGGATATTAGTACCTCGATTCTATCTATGGCCGAGTACACCTTTGCATTGGTTTTTGACTTAGCATCAGTCTGTACAGATAGCTAGAACAATTCTCGGTGACTCTAGAACATACTAGTACGACTGATAGGCTACATTAGGCTAGCTTCCGTTGACGATAAGCTAACACAAGAAACACTGAGAGGTCTTGGATTATCTGGAACATACTCGTGCTGGAGAATGGGCTCACGCCTCATCTCGGTACACACTGGGATACATGTCCATATCAATATCTATGCGGAATACATGCAGTTCTCCTCATTCTCTTCAACCAGGATTCCAATCGCCGGTATTTGTTGTTTTGTTTTCGTACTTATTCTGCTGCGGAGCTATATCGTGCGATAATATAGTACTTTCCCAGTCTCTATTTGTAATCCACGACTTCCAATACATATTCTCATCCTATGCTCGATACATTACAACCCCCGCCAACTCACCAGCTGTGAGCAACTGAAATGCCCGGCCACATGCCCAGGTGTCACGATACCAAGCGGCAACATGGACTGTTTCAATAACGCCTGCTCCAATTGGTGTGTCGTTCTTCGTATATATGCATATTGGAAATGATACGAGTCTTTATTTTATTGTCTCGATACAGGCGATTCCAATTGGTGTGTCGTCCTTTGTATTTATGTATATTGAATATGGTACGAGACTTTATCTTGTTGTCTCGATGCAGACCATTTCAATTGGTGTGTCGTTCTGTTCATGCATATTGCATATGGTTATGATACGAGGATAATTTCAATTTTTTCGATAAAGAACATTCCAGTCTGTACCTTCATGCCGCTTGTACTTATATTACAATCGCATATTTGCGCACTATGATTGTCCTGGCAACGACGCCTCCAAAACAGCAGCCACAATTAGACTATATTTGTGGGATATATCTATATGGTAGGTGTTGTTTACTCATAGTATCCATATCCACCCCCAGCCTCCCGCCACTCCCCCCACAATAAAATGAAACAAATTTAAAACAAATAAAACCATCAATCCCTAAAACCTCCTCAGCTGCGTGGAGCCCCAATGTACCAGCGTGCATTGTGACGGCGGCAAGGTCAATATCGATGACGTCAACGCCACGTGTGACGTCGACAGCTGCGACAACTGCTGTCGACAGCTCACCTGCGACGACGACAACCCCACCTGTGACGACGGACAGTTACGGTACGATGAGGTGGGCTTATCCGGTGACTGCACAGACTCTGAGTGTAGTACGTGCTGTCTGCAGGTGAGCTGTGCCTCCAACGCCGCCGGGGCTTTGGGAGGGAACTGCGGACCGGGGTACTTGGTGTCGGGCGAGGTCAACTGCACCGGTGCTTTTGGGACGAGTGCGCTCTGTGAAAACTGGTGTGTGTGACTGGTGTTTATTATGGCCTGTGTTCTGTGTGGGATAGTCAAATCGGAATCTCTCATTTGCTGTGGGTTTCTCTATTCTTCTATTATCATTGTGGCCCTTCACTGCAGTGCTGAGCAGAGTACGTGTCATACCCATGAGTGTATTGGGACAGACACGTGTCATGTCACCAAACATTCGGCTAGAGTTGGATTGGCCAGGCTTTAGAGTTCATTACTTACTGACTCACCGGCCCACTCCGGGCCTGGTTAGAGTTTTGGGCTTAAAACCCTTAAACCCTAAACCCTCACTCTCGTCCGCCTGTGGCGTGGGATCACACATCAGCTATGGCTAAACCTTAGCATCTATCCCTAAATACCTGAATCATAAACTCTATATGTCCACTCCCTTCTGGTGGATGATGCCATCTTTCCTTGCGTATGAAGACACTCACGCTTCATTGAACCCAAGACCTAGAACCACAAACTTTAAACTCTACGGCCACTACTACAAAACACTAAACCCTCGAACCCTCAAACCCACACAGCTGTGATAGATTGTTCTGTGGCACTGATCGCGCATGCAACCTGACCATCGGCAAGGTGGTGGATGCTGATGACGGTAGTCCTTGCACCTCAGACGATTGCGCGAGCTGTTGCAGACAACTGACATGTGCCGACGATGGCAAGACATGCACACCTGGGCAACTTCATAATATTAATGACGACTGTGAGGATGGCGATTGTTCTAATTGCTGTGAAGATCGTCTGTGTATAGAATGCGATAATGAGGACCAGCAGTCGTCTGGCGATCCGCTCTGTACGGATGAACTCTGCTCTAATTGGTGAGAGTGAATGTTAAGATATATATATATATATATATATATATATATATATGTGTGTGTGTGTATATGTATATGTATATGTATATGTATATGTATATATATATGTATATGTATATGTATATTTATAATTTGGCGATCTGATTTGTACGGATGAATTCTGCTCTAATTGGTGAGAGTGAATGTTAAGATATATATATATATATATATATATATGTGTGTGTGTATATGTATATAAAATATAGGTATATATATAATTTGGCGATCTGTTTTGTACGGATGAATTCTGCTCTAATTGGTGAGAGTGAATGTTAATATATATATATATATATATATATATAGAGAGTATTAGTATATATCTCCTCGCATCAGTCCTAATTCCGTAATCATCTCAACCAGCCCTAATTTTCGAATCATGATTATGTATATACCAACTCAATATCTGCCGCAGCTGTGACACTTGCGGCGACGAAGAAATCGGTGCGTCCGAGGAGTGTGAGTACTTCGCTGCCATTGACAAATGGCTCGTGGCCGAGGGTTCCACCTTTGGCGAAGACTGTGCGCTTCCTGTGCAGTTGTACTCAGGCATGACCTGCCTACGCTCCGACAAACAGTGTAATGCAGGCACGTGTCAAGTGGAGGGATGTGGTACACTCGTACAATGGCAACGTGTGTGTTCGGCGACGACGGGCAGTGTGCTGACAGACTTCGAGGCGGTGCCGTTGCAGGTGGCCAAGTACAACGAACTGGTGACTGGGGCACCATTAACAGGTGTGGGAAGACGTAGAGCGCATAAATTTAAGGTTTTAAGGTTTTTGCTATTATCTTGTGTATTGCGTATCTATGTGGAAATAAATGGTCTGTGTTGAGTGTTAGCGATTCGTCTGTTTTGCAACACTATAGGAGTGGAGCCTACATACACTCAGACATCATATGCGACTATAATCATATTTAGCGTCAACGCTATATATATATATAGTATGAAACTGCAGATGCTGCAAAGATTGTTCGGTTGTTGCACGCGCCAATGTCTAGAGTGGTTGGGAGGTGAGTTTAGAGAATTTGGATTTAGGTCCGAGCTTTATTCATACTTGAGCTGGGAGAATTTATCAAAATTTCAATGAATTCCCATACAGTTAATCCACCCAGCCCTAATCTATGCGCATCTCATATTCACACCTAAGGGTTTGACTTCGCCGTGACGGGGCAAGTGAGTGGGAGCGTGACTGTGACCAATCTGGTGACGAAGTACGCCAACAAGTACACCGCTAAGTACCAAGCTGATGCCACTTTCAAAGTGCCCTCCATGGATGTACAGACAATTGTTGTGCCGATGCAAACAGACACGGACGTACCTCTTGGCGCGGACGAGGTATGTAGGTGTTATGCAAATAGCTGAGGGTTGGCTAGAGTGATGGGATAGTTCGCTACGTTTAGCAGGAATAGAATATATCGGTATAGAGGTTTATGCATATTGTGTTTGGTTGGGTGGATAGTTTGGTGTGTTCTAAAACCCTAAAGACCCTAAAACCTTAGAATGAAATATGCCGCTCTATAAGATTTATGCATGTAGTGTTGGGTCGGGCAGATAGTTTGTCTGAAACCCTAGGTACCCTAAAAATGTTGGTTAGACAGATAGTTTGGTATGTTTAACGCGTAGGCGTCGTAACAAACCAAGACGGCTGCTACGAGAGAAGATATTATATTTAGAACTTGCAGGTATCTGTCCTGTTTCCTGGCTTATCATAGGAAATGTTCCCGTTCAAAGAGGATCTTTGTAAAATTCTAAATCCAGCGAGATTAACCAGACTCTGTGTACTACCCATTTGCCATCCTAGCTGTGCGTGGCCATTTTAGAAGGACGTGTATATCACTAGGACATCTATATATTCGCAATATCTGCAAGTCGCTACACCGAACAGACTTGCGTTTACCTGTCATATACCTAACTGCTCATCTCCTCTCGTACTTTTGTTCATCTGTCTCTATGAAACTTGGACCTCTATTTCTAAAATTACCCCCCGGCAGACTATTGAAGACACATACTTCGTATCCGAAACTTTTGAATCATCCGGCGAGGAATCCGTAAGTGCATTGTAATTTCGTATTTTATGTTCCGTATTGTCCAGTGTATTTGCTAGTGGTGTATATATCCCAGTTGATTGTTGGGTGTTCTGTGCCATGTGGTCAGCAGAATTGCCTTTTGTATGTTGTAGATTGCCGTTAGTATTACGTACAGTGAGATTTTGTGTCAGTAATGTGTACATGATTGTGCCCCCCAATCGTGAGCAAACCCTATCCCCTAGACTTTCCATCGAGCCGGTTCTCCATATATGCTGCTGCTGCTGTTGTTTAAGGCCGTAGAAGCCTCTAAAAACGACGATACCACACAACCATCAAAGTACTAAATGCCATGGAGCTGTTGTTGTTACTAAGCGTATCCATATCCGTGCATGATACCATTTTTTGTAGTCTCCCGTTGTCTAGTTTGACACATGTATGTCTCATTTCTTACCACGCTCTAACCAGGCTTCCAGTATACACAGACACTGCCAAAATCCTTGGCTGCTATCAAAAATGTCTTCCTGCATTTTCCAATTCAATCATATTAAAGCCCATATTACTACAACGCTATCCATGCGTGTACGCACACGTTCTGATATATTCGGTATATCTTCGCTCAACCTGCACTCCATCGGCAACGCATCCCTTGCTCTACTGCATGTAGTCATTGAGTGTGGCAGAGTCCCAAGGCCCCGCGTCATTCCTTGTGGAAGTAGACGGAGTGGGACAAAGCGTCATTCAAGGTCTCAACATCGAAGCGGATGTCACTACGTTTGCCGAGGGCATTGTGCAAGTGCGGTACTTGTATAGTTGGTGTCCAACACCAGGCGCAGAGACTACTAATAGTGTGGATAACAGGGTATGTGTGGCGGAGCGGATGCTGTATATGCCATCGGCTGTGTTCGTTTTTGTTGACCAGAGTTGGACCTGTACTGAGATGTATGTATGTCGACTAATGAATAACCACTGGATTTGAGTACATTTTCACGCACACATACACATACATACACACACACACAAATATATATATATATATATATATATATATATGAGACTATTTCCGATATGTAAGGAGTCGATATGCGAGTAAACCCCTAACGTTGCAACTTGATATTATTAGGAATCAATATCCTACAGCCACTTGCGTTCGATTATATTTGTATTTGTGTCTGAAAAGCCCAAGTTGAAAATGTCTGACGTTTATCGGCTCTGTATATAGGGTTTAGGATTTTATGTAGGTTTGAACCAGCAAGTGATTAGTTGCACCACACCGGTATATGTTTCGGTTGGAAATTTAGTCGTTCTCAATTGTGGAGGTAGTCCACAAAGTCAGGATTTGGGTCGGGTTAAAAAATAAATGGAGCCATAAATGCAGAATTTCTAAAGCCGAACTCGTATTTGTCATCTGCCGATACCAATAGGAAGAAGACTGCACCTCCGACACCCAGTCCGTGGACGATTGGTCTGTTCTCAAATGTGGGGACAATATTCTGAGTCCGGAATTGGGTGAGGAGTGCGACTCCAACCGCGGGACAAACGAGACCTTTTACTGCAGTAACAACTGCAAACTGGTCCAGAACCGATGTGGCGATGGCGTGGTGTACGATGATGAAGAGTGTGATTATGACTCCGGAGTTAATACCTTCAAAGGTAAGTGCGCTTAATATCACTTCCTGTGGTCCATGTCAGTCTGTAGTTTCTTCTGTACACTTTCGATATCATGTTGTGTGTGTTGGAGTGCCTCGTCCCTTCGCTTTATGTATTTATCGGTATTATGTGTTCCCTGTCCTTGTCAGATATGTCTCCGTGGTGTGTATTTACACTATCACATTCTCTTGAGACTTCCTTGGACGCACGTGGCACTTGGTACAGTTTTGGATACTGTACAAAGCGATGCTGGTCTGATCAAAAGTCCAAATCACTCCTACAACAAGCTGGGCTCACGACTTATCTACATCGTAAACCCTAAAACCCTAGAATGATTTATATGCCTAAAAACAATGAGCTCTTGCCAATTAAGTCGACTATTTACCAGCACTCCCACCATAGCCTATTTTAGCTCAAGCTTAACCCCTAAAACACTCTATAAACAAACCCCCGATTACCTAAAACCCTTAACCATTAACACCCTAAACTCCTAAAACAACATGTTGTACCATTCAATACAGACACCACAATAGACTCGGATACCAACCGATGCGTACAGAATGGAGAGTCTGGCGCTCCCTGCACAGTAGAACGCACCGTGTGCGGTGATAACGTAAAAACTGACAACGAGCAGTGCGAGGAGAAGGGCGATGGCTCTGGTGATATACTACCAGACAACAAGAACGACGACTCGTACTGTGACGATGAGTGCAAACTACAGCCGATCATTGATTGTAGTGTACGTATACGTTTCGTGTTTGAATAATGGAGTATATTATATACATTTATACAAATATGTATAACTGTATACGTATACATATATATGTAAATATATACATATATGTATATGTATGTATGTTTGTATGTATATATGTATATATATATATATATATATATATGCATATGTTATGTGCAAGTCTGCGCGACAAACTATCGCTCTGGTCGATAGTGGACATGTCCTAAACCATGAACCCTAGTACACTTACGGTGCAGATATATAGTCCGTGTACTCATTTAATAGCTGCCGGGTTTCATGCCTGAGAGCGTGAGCTGCGTCTTCACTTGACGGAGCATTGTCTGTCCCTGCTCGTACGAGAACGGATGCTAGCTCTGTGTGGACTATGGCTTGCCGTGATGATACTTTTAGACATGTGATACTTATGACTCATTAAACGCGGTGTACATCAGTTTGGTACGCTTTAGACTATCGATTTAGTACTTGGTAAGCCTATATGAAGCACATTTTTCGGGATACAGAAACAAACAATACTTTTTCCCCGTGAACTTTCTTATGTGTTCTTACGGAGGTACCATACAAGCCAAATAGTATACACTGACACAACACCTTTAGTCACTGCTACATGACAAACACATGCTTTCCTCGGCCAATGCAGGACACTCAAAATAGAGTGTGTGACTGTCAAGTGAATCAGTACACGACTACCTACACGCGAACTGCAGTCAAGAGCGAACGCGGAGAGGATTGTAAAGATGCAAACGGCAACATTATTGCTTTTGAGTATGTGCCGTACCGGTGATGAGGATTCATGTTTATTTTTTTGTCGATATATCTTGTGTGTATTATATGTTTCAAATTGCGGATACGGGACACGTATATACAGTTTTGTATAAATGGATTTGTACGTATAGGCTGATAAACGATTTTATGTACTTAACGTTTTGTCGTTCATGATTTCTGTAATGTTTATTGCTATTTGCTGCAACCGAACTGATCGCTGCCTACAGTTATACCGCTCCCGTTCAACGAACGGTTTGTATTCACTACTTACTCATGCCATGTAGTATTAAAAAGAAGTCATCTGTCTATTGTCTCTAGTATGATTGATGCAACCTTGATGTCCTCGTATACCTGATAATTCTGTCTGTTAATTTTTAATTTTGTTTCTGTCTTCGTTCCCAGCGACAATGAACAAGCCGACGTGGCCAACGATGGAGACTGTACCTGTGCATGTGGCAACGGAATAGTCGATTACGGCAACGGCGAGTCCTGCGATCTCGGCAAAGATTCGGTAAGTGCACAGAACACTGTAATGCAGAGGGCACCCCTCCCGCAAGGAAAGAAAATGTACGTGTATCTTAGTTGAAGATTGTTTCTAAACCGACACGCAAGGAGAGATAATGTTTGTTTCCAGATCCCTGCACAGGTGCAAAGTAATGATATATTGTAGGCGTTATCGCGTATTTGAAGTTGTTGATGTAGAGATTATCCTCAGATTTGATGTCTGGTATCTGTACAGTGTTGAGTGTTGCGTTGAAATATCTCCACTTGATATTTGATTAGTCTTAGTCACAACATAGGTAGACCTTGTACCAACAACTCAAGGTCTAATGGGATGTCCTTCCAGGACCTTCTTTCAGGCAGGAGGCACTGAGTACTCGGGAACGATCGAGAAAGTACTTCATTGGGAATGTAGTCACTTGCCAATGTGTTTAAACCCTAACCCGATCTCGGAAGATGTGTTTAAAGAGAATCCCAAAACCCCTAAGACCCTAAAACCCTGCTGATTCACTGTGAACCGATCTCGACAGATAATAAGTAACACCGAGGTGTGCGAAGACTGCAAAGTCGTCGAGTCCAGATGTGGTGATTACGAAGTCGACGACATCCGTAACGAGGAGAGTGTGACCCGCCATACTCACAGAGTGGTGAAATCACTGAAAACCAGGAGTATTGTACCAACAACTGCAAGTAAGTGCCCTTGTACGAGGCAAGGGTATATATATATCTCTCTCTCTCTCTCTCTCTCTTTATATATATGTATATAAATATCTTTATTTATATATATAAATATTTTAATATCTTTATTTATATATGTTTATATATTTATATATTTAAATATATATGTGTGTGTTCCAATGTATATGAATATGTACATGTGAGACACCGCCATATGCTGCTTGACAAAGTATGTCTCACTTCCAATGCAACCAGCGATCACAGCCTGAGCACTCACTTTCTTTTCGTTGTTTTAGACGCGCAACTGCCGGAATCTGTGAGACAACTACCGCCACGTCGTCCTGTGAGTGTACCATCGATGACCCGGACGACGGATTCAGGACCGTTACTGTGACTATCGACAAACAGGAGCAACCTACGGGATACCTGGGAGGCTGTCCAGATGCAAGCGTTACTCAGGAACCCTGTAAGTGTGAACCTTGCACAGGCAAATGGGAGGATGTGATCATCAGCGGCAACAGACCCAGATGCCAATGGAATGGGAATACCTGTGTACAGAAAGAGAGGTTTGTGCTTGTCAGCGACAATGGTGACATTTGTGAGGATCAAGATGATACGGGCAAATATTATACCATCGGCTCACAACGGAACAAGGCAGACAACTCGGAATGCCTGGAAAGAGGAGCATGCGGTGTGTATCTGTGTAGAATTATATTTCTCTGTGCTTGTTTATATGCTTTTCTATATATATATATATATATATGTATATATGATATATTGTAAATACATACATATAGATATACATATAGATATATATGTATATATATACTATATATATATATACAATATATACAACGCATATATATATATATACATATATACATGCAAATACATGCACACAAATATATACACATATGCATTTATATAATGATGTATATAAATATATGTTTTATTCTATATATATATATATATATATATATATATCAAAATGAATGTATATACAATGTATGCATGTATGTATATATATATTGCATGTATGCATATGCATTACATATGCATTGCATTATGTATGTATACATATTATATATGTACATGTATACAAGATCTTGTGTGTCCATAATTTATATATATATATATATATATATATTATGTATATATATATATATATTATATATATATGTATATATATATATATATATATATATATGTATATATATATATATATATATATATGTATATGTATATATATAATATATATATATATATATAATATATATATATATATATATATATATATATATAATATATGTATATATATATATATAACATTTATATTATATATATATGTATATATGCATGTATACATGTATGCATATGTATACATATATATAAATGTGTGTGTATATATATATATATATATATATATATATATATATATATATATATATATATTCAGGATTTCAAAAGTGTAAGCTTATTGTCTACATCACCAAACATATAAGACAATGGATAAACAGTTGGAACAACCTTCAAAAAAAACCTCGATTTGGGGCAGACGGTCAAAACCAGACATTTTATCCTTTAAACGTGTTTCATTTAATTAATGGATATTAACCCCTCCTTTAAAAGACCCATTTGTGGAGGAGTGCACAGTTATATATACATTTATATATATATATATATATATATATATATATATATATATATATATATATATATATGTGTGTGTGTGTGTGTGTGTGTGTATGTATGTAGATGAATATGTATATGTATATGTACCTAGATACTAGATAATTTGTATATATGTGTTCGAACCTAGATACTTTATCCTTGAAACGTGTAATATTTAAATACTGAATCTCAACCCATCTTTCAACAGACCCATGTGTGGAGGAGTATACAGACATACAATGCAACGTACTTTGCGGGTCTGGTACTCAGTATGGATACTACAAAAAGACTCAGGAACCAGGCTTTGCCAGTGAAGGGGGTAATAAGGGCGACGAATTGTCGTGCAAGTGCGAGGACAACGGTGTTCCATGCACTAGTGGGCAATGGGTCGAATTACCTCAGGATCAGTGCACCGGCAGCAACAGCAGCCCCTGCAAGTGTGATGGTATGTGGTGTCAACCAAGCTTCTTTTTTTATTGATTATTTTCTCTTTAAATAGAGAAATAGACTTCAAGAATCAGGGGTTCAAAAGGTACGGCTTTGAGGTTAGTCACCTGTAGAAGCCCCTGCAAAGTAAAAGGGTTTAGTAAAACCATAAAACTGTCATTCGCTTGTGGAGCTTAAGGTCCGATTATTTGTACTTATTGTATCGCACTTTCCTGCTGGCACACATGGGTAGCAGGTCACTACCAAGAGTACTCGTATGATCGATGATTCAATTCTATCGTAGAATATACAGTTTACATGTCTGTATTTGGTTAGACTTTTATCAGTGACTATAGCTCTCGGGTCATGGAACTACCGCTCACCCTGGTTTGGGGCCGAGGATGTCCTATTTCCACCTTGTTGTCATTTACTACACCAACATGATATAAATGCATGCACACCTACATGATATAGATGCATATACACCTACATAATATATATTTATATACACCTATATCATATAGATACATCAATATATCTATATATTCAAGCTCTTTGTGCGTTTAATTATGTAGTCAGTTTAATATTGAGCACAGCTAAGCAACCCTACGGTGCTTTACGCAACTTTACTACCAACCTTTGGCACGGGTGTGTGTAGGTAGCGAGCCTTCAACTCGGTGTGTGGGAACACTTCTATCCGCAGTCAATTTCAATTTTTTCATTCCCATCATCCACGTTTGTTTTGATCTAACTTACTCACAGGACAACTGGACAAGGTCGATTTCAAGCGCGAGTGCCACTACACAATCGACTTTCCCACAGCCCTCGGTGTTCCATACCAAGAGCTCGATGTAGCAAAGTTCTACCGCCCTCCCATCAATGCGGACAGTTATTTCCCTACTGGTTTCCCAGCCAACAAGAACGCGTTGAAGTACAAGCTGAGCGAGGTGGATACCACTTCGGTGTTCAGTCTGGAGGGACTGATTGAGATCGAAAACGAGGAGAACCGGAAGGTTGTGTACACAGCTGAGTTCCGGGATGCCACGATCGATATAAAGTCGCAGGTGACGGGCAAGTCACTTATCAAGTCCTTGTTTGGGGATCAGACCAAGGATGTGAGCATGGGCGCCACGACCACTGTGAAGGTACACTTTCCATATAACGACCAGTCCCTTAAGTCTACCTTCAACACCGACCTCGACAGTATCTTGGCAAACAGCGAGAACAAGGAATATCAGGCATTCACAGTCGAGACCAGTGCGTATGGTCTGGTCACGGGTGGTGGCAACCAGGTGAACGCCATCTCAGGATCTTATGGGCTGGATATGACCGTTACTTACAATTACGAAGGGTGCAAGCTTAACCCTGAGGTCGATTACAAGGCAACGCAGTACTCGGAGTGTACCGCGGATGAAAATGTGTAGTATACTGGAATCCACTTTTTTTCAGACGTGACTCAATCAACACCCACAGAATAGCTCAGGCGGTTGAAGTCCCCGAAAATGTGATCGCACTTTAGGGCATGAACTGTGTGAAAGGATTGCTTGTCAAGCAACTTTGGCCATCCTTGACATACACTTATATACATATTTATAGACACACAATATACATGATTCCTACACGATACAGACATGCACACGGAAAACACACTATAAACTTACTACGACACACGCGTCCAGCCGACATCCCATTGGATCTCTTTGTCAGAAAAGATGGGCACTCCAAACACAAACACATAATCAAGTATTTTTACACTTAGGTATACAGGTCATACCCTATTAGTGCCACTACGCGAACCTATAGACGACGATAAAAAGTATCAGTAAATAAAATGCTATTTTTAAACTACAATACTTAATAGTATATATAATATGTGATAATCGGTCGGTTTAATAAACACATACGTGAAGGATCAGTGTCTGGTATTTGAACACTAAACAATCTGGGATATCAGTTGAGGTGTTCCGCGAAAAAGCACTATTTATTAACACCGTACTATCAACGGCAGACCTCTAGGAAATATTAATTCAAGAGAGACCAATACTGATAAATACACGCATCCATATCAATGAGGAAGACAGAATCGATAAGGAATGATGACTGCACATGTAACTTGGCTATACTGTGTTACAACCACACTGCTACAAGTCTTAATTCACAACTGACTCTATCTAGGTTCAACTCCAAGAGGGAATTGCTAGTTGTATATGAAAACAGATAACTTATTCGTATACGAGAGTTATTCTCTAGCCATTTAGCTAAGTGTCCATTACCGTTCCCGGCGACCCTGTGCTTGCAAGGCACACACTCTAGTCACCCCTCTACAACTCTAAATATGATGGATCTTACAGGCTGGCCACTCTGAGTCCCCTACCCCAGGAGACGGAAGATGACACCCCCTTGTCACAGTGGGGTAAACGCAGACTTTCAGGAGCACTATCTCATCGAGAACAGGCCTTGGACCAGTTTAACTTTTTCTTCTTACTGGATCTTTCATATATCTACTTCGGTTCTTCGAGATTCTTCTTGCATTTATTACGACTGTAAAAAGTCATACGTGCTTATAACAATAATTTTCGGCGTTATATTTGGAAGGTATTCTCTGGGTAGTAATGAGATGCATATACTGACATTCCCTCGATGACAGTCCCAATTGAATATATATCGGAAAATAAAAATAGAGGATGATGGTTTAGGGAGACCAGTCTTTTAATTGGTGTTGAATATCTGTTTTCCATACCGGAGAGGTAATTTTGTCAGTAGTATGGCTACTTCTATGTAACAGAAAATTTCATCAGTGTGATTAAATCCCCAAGTTTGCAGGGACACTCCGCCCTTATGACGAGGGACACTTTATAGAACATATATATGTCAGGAGGGCACGTCGCTAGCCCATTGTCTCAGAGAGTAGTAAATTTAGCTTAGCTCCCGCCCCATATCCACGAGGTTGGTACGAGGTGGGTATTGGCTCTTTCTCCGCTGAGGTATAGCTATCTATATTTTACAGCGGAATGACGTAGGCCAATAATTAATATTGAAATATACCTTGGTCGGTAGCGGATACGGGGGCAGTGAACTAGTCACACGATGTGCTATATAACTAAGGTATTTCTAAAGAGATTAAATTGCTTCCTACTACGTTGTTCTATCGTTCTAGGGGTTAAATCAAAGCCGTTGAGTGGTCTGAGATGGTGGATTTCTAATCTTTTTCAATATTTACAGGTGCTACATGCTCCCCGGAAGACATATTTTGTCCCGATAACGATGGGGAGTTTATAAGTCCTAAGGTAGATCCTCATGCACGATACGTATCTTGAACCCCTATTTCTACCGGCCACCCGCGCTCACCACGGAAAGACTACTCCATACGTTTTCAAGCCCCGTCTCCGTAAGTTCATATTCATATAATTAGTTACTGTAAAATCTATACTATAGCAGAATATATAAGAAATAGCTGAGCTGGGCCTATTTTAGACAACCGAGTAATGATCCAGTATTCCATTCCATATATAAGTGTATCTTCTTAATATATTTGAGTGACAGATTGATTCAAGTTTTCCTAATTCCATATCGTAAAGCGCACGGCCGATGGGGTCTATCTGAGGCCATTTAAGTTGCGGGGACTTTCGATTATACAATAGCTCAGTATGTCATGTGTTATCAACCTGTCGCAGGAATCCATCTACAACCTGACTCTCAAATTAAACTAAGTTCTTAGGTGCCAATCGAACATAGTCATTGTTTTAGAGTGCAATGTACTTGCCTAAAGTATGTAGCTATTAACGTCGGCGAGAACTGTAAGCATATCTGGACCGATAGCCTGGTAGCGATCGTTAGTACGTTTAGAAGTCTCCTATGTCCATAAAAGCGTACCTCAAATTAAAGTAGACGATGTCACTCGATCCAGGGTTCAATACTGGGCTATACTGAGTGTGTATACATTGCTCAAGTACCCGTGTATAATACTGAGTGAAAGCTCGTAATACTTTGCATCACCTGCACTGATTTCTACCAAAAACAATTAGTTCATCCAGAGATGCTCAGCATTAGGTAGAGAAATAATAGAAACTCAACATAGAAAGTTGACACCTCACTGTCTGCGACTCAATCATATATGTTTGGGAGTAGTATCTCGTTTACCACCGAAGCTACAGATGTGGGGAATAGTTGATTGTGGTGACATTATAACGGTTATCACACTCTCACGGCTATTCCCCTCCGGATTGAGGTATTTTAATTCTCTAATTGGTTATAACTTTTGTAACTCTGACTGGTGACCATACTGTAGTGACGATTGGATGGTCTCTTAGAGGGGCCGCCATATTCGAACACAGTATACACTCTCTGGAGATCCCATAAGACCTCTGGTATATGTTGTGGCGGAGAGGTGGGTATATTCAACCAATCACAGAGATTTGAACAATCCTGCATAAACTCTATGTAATCCTTAAGATGTTTGGTTTCAGTTATGGAGTTATCACTAATAGGTAGTGTGTTGCCATCTTTATCTGACACCCTGATCATGAGGTGGGTATGATACCATGAGGTCTTGATAGCAAAACTTCAGGGTATCAGATAAAATTTACTAAAAAGGCAACCATCAGCCTTTTTACCACTGTCAGACATTGGCATTCATTCAGAGTTTTTTGTATGACCTTTACTTGGGTTTTTAAAGTTGCCTCCTCAGCATTAAAACATTTCTCATGGTATCCCTGGATGAGGTCTTTTGTTGTTGGCAGATTTAGTGATACGCTTCATCTGCTATGGACCTTATGACCCAAAATATCGTGGAAATACCTCGGGTACTATTTTAGAAAAAGGGATTGATTCAGATCGGCCACTGTGGGATGAGATATCACCATGATAGCAAATATATCCACCCCTGGTGTACATTACTGCTATGAGAGTATCCACAGGGGCCTGACGATTAGACAAACTAAGACAGCTCTGTAGTTTCTAGACTTCCCTAGTATATTTCGAGTCATAGTAGCTCCGGGGTCCGGCACGAGACTAGGAGGCTTATTACCTCCTAGAGGGTCATTCCGCACTAGCGCATAGGCGAAGGTAGTGGCAAGCATATTTTCAGAAGTGGGGCAGGCCCAACCAACGAGATATCTTAATCACAGGTCGTAGATAGTCCGTTCCATCCACCTAAACTCTAAATCATCGGCAGAATACGAGATAACAAAACTCCAACCAGTATTAACTACCCCTCTTTAAGCGTCTCCCGCCCCATAGAGATCATCCCGAGGTATCTACGATATAAAGGTAGTGCACCGTGAAATATATATTTTAGCACATGGTTGATATTATTTATTTCAATTTGCGTAAAATTATTATATGTCTACATGCACATCAGGCTTCGTATTCGTTGGAGAGGTTCTGGGAAGATCGAATGAAGTTAAGATTGTCGAACTGCCGCGAGAATCTCTAATTCGCGATAATGGTTACAGAGCACTTCCACCATTGGGTGGAAACCAAAACTCGTATGCCGTTGTGTAGAATAAAGCCGGCCCACACTCGTAGTGGTAATCTAGACTGAGACAGTCTGAGTATTTTTGAAAATGATACCAAGAAGGGTGAGGTTGTCATCCGCAATTCAGTTTTGAATCGAAATTGGCTACCCGTTTTCACAACCCACAACTGATGTATTTCGAATATCCCATAGAGTCACCGAAAAACCTTTAGAAGATCATATGTGGCAGGATAGTTCCTCGTTCCGTTATATCATTCGACATAGACAGAATGATTCCACAGGGAATACAGAATACTTGGTTCGCTGGCGGGAAGGTGATCCAACTTGGGAGTCAGCCGAAGCTTTTGACGATCCGAATGATATCGCTGCATACCACGAAGCCGAGCAAACTCGACAGAAGAAGAAAGCGGCACAACAACAATAATTCCAACGTTACGTTGATGAATACTAGATGTCTATCATCTACTTCCGGATCGGAGTTTGTCTCTCCTCGTGAGATTTCACCACGGTGTAGAGGCGAACGACGATTCTACAACTCGAGCTTATAGGCGAGTATAACTCCAGCGGATACCCTAGCTTATGGGGGGGTGAAAATATACCAGCGGATACCCTAGCTTCTTGGGGGGGTGAAAATATACCAGCACAGCCGGGATGGTTCAAAGACCAGTTTCCAAGGCACGAACTTACTCAGCAGAAGGATTTTCACTAGTTTATATATATATATATATATATATATATATTGTTTGATTTACACTACTAGTTTTATATGTTTAATTTTCAATAGTTTAAGAGGTCATTTATTTTTTAAGCTCTTCAATCACTGGTGACGCTTGAGCTTGAGGGAGTGTAGTAAAAAAAGTCCCCTAAAACCACTATCAGTGTGGAGTTAGAATTAGTTTACAATTAATCCACACGAGGTGAACCATTTGTAGACCACGTAGACAATCAAATATAAGAATAAATACACCGCACTGAGCCTCAGGGAGACTCAGTAGGTTTTAGTATCGTATTTTGATGTGTTTACTACAAGTTCAGTGGAAGATAGAATACAGCCATTCGAACACCAAAGCAGCAAATTAAAACCGCCAATGGCGATGAATGGATGAGGCAGAGCTTCGATGGGTGATGCTTGAAAAATATTCCAATACCACAGTGCGAAGGATGGAGTGGGTTGTGTCGTGCAGTGTGATGTGACTTATAATGCTTCGTGGAAAAACATTCATGATTTAGTAAAGTCATATTATGTCAGGTTTCAACCAAACATGTAACATAAACCTCATCCAAATCGATATAACATTCAAACACTTATCTGATACATTTCGTCAGATCATCAATGTTGAGACCTCGTGGGTAAGACGCGTCATCCGCATAGGTCCTAACATTGTTCATCCTCTGACAAGCTGATAACGGTTTCTGCATAACAATTGTTGATTTCTATGTCGTCGTTTGCATCCCGTGCGTCCAGCTGATCTGCCTTCTGTAAAAGTGGGGAACCGCTGATTAGCTAGGTAGACAATGTGCGAAGTCCTGGGTTGTGTCTTTACCTCGCTTTGATTGAAATGTGCTCACAATGTACTGGGTCGTAGATAGAAGAAATGAGAATCTGATGCTGTCAAAGGGTTCAGAAGTAGATCAAGGCTGCTGCCGAGGATCTCAGGTGCCAAGTCTGCACCGCATAGGGCCTCGCGCTTGGTTTGAAAATTATGTATGATTGTTGTTTTGGTCGAATCTGGGTGCTTATTGGAGCGGGGATCGATGTTCTTATCAAGGCGTCAATTTCAGGAATCATTCGCAATTCGTTTCAAATTGGCTTTGACCTCAGCAGAAATACAGATTCGAGGGATCTAGACCCCCCTACCTATTTTTCAGCAATATATATCACAAATAGGGTATGCTTGAATGAGACCATCTTACTCCGTAGGTGTTCGTTTTAGTATTGCTGGTAGTCCAGATGACGGTGATGTAGAAGTTTTTCTCAATATAGTGTTTTTAAGTGTTTACTCTGTAAACTCTGATATGATCTGTTTGGTTACGCTAGAGGCACTTGTTTCGAAAGTCACACCTACGGGTTCCATGAAAGGCAGGAGCCATAATTGAGTCTCATTGTCAGTGTCATTCACCTTCCCCTCAGACACCTCTGGTATAGACCGACACCTACACTTACGTTTACACTCGTGGAGTTATGCCTAGGCATATACTGAATAGTAGATTCCCCTTGGGGGTCGTACATCACGGGAGGGGATGTTGTAGTAGTAATGTGAGTTGTAGTAGTACTATAGTAAATATATA
The DNA here is from genome assembly GCA_001586965.3 of Sphaeroforma sirkka. Classification (NCBI taxonomy): domain Eukaryota; class Ichthyosporea; order Ichthyophonida; genus Sphaeroforma; species Sphaeroforma sirkka. The sequence continues at coordinate 20,022 of LUCW03000717.1, read as the reverse complement.
TGGCTATTCGTACAGTTGAGGGTTTGATTGAATGTATAGTGTGGTGGCGAGATGGTATAACTTAATCAAGTAAATGTGTGGATATGAAATATGCGAGTAGTGAGTGTCGTATGAATCATGTGTTTATTGTTTGTGTTGATAATATGGAGTGTAGCGTAGGAGATGTATTTATAGACTGTGGTATACCATTGAAAGTTTAATTTGACTTCTGTGTATTGGGACACCGTGCCATTTGATCTAATGAACCCACTACCCTCCATCTTTTTTTATCAGAAGTAAGTTTACAAAAGTATAGAAATTATAATGATACCAATCAGTAATTTGTTATATATATATATATATATATATATATATATATATATATATATATATATATATATATATATATATAGATTAGAGTAATTTTATATCTAAAAGGTGGATTCCCGTCAGCCAGGTTCGTGTTTTTAAATGCATTCACTTCCCAAAGGGCTGATGGTATTTAACGACAGGTATTCCAACCAGTAGTACTCATAAGTTTTTCTTTTACTCCCACATCACTCACTCAGTCTTCATATTCATCAGTCTTTCTCTTCGTGTAAGTGTGCATACCTGTGCCATATAGCAAGTGTAGTAAGGACCGATTTATTTGAGTGCAGCCATCAGTAATTGCGATATAAGGCTCCTCCCCTTCTTTGTTGCCGGAGTTCGGAACCTTCTTCTTGTCTTGCTTGTGCGACAAGCCACTTTCCCCAGCGAGACGGCTAATTGTAAATACAATCTGTACCGTGTCTGACCAGAAATAAACTATGCAAAAACACTAAGAATGGGTAGAATGGAGTAATTGAGTTAGATAAATGTTTGCCCTATTTTAAGGAAGGTATTTTTAGGAGACAGGTCATAAATTCTATCTGTAGTAAAACTTAGGCCATCCTGTATTGGTATAGATCTAAAAGTTACCAGCCTAACTATGTTTATGAGATCTTATCTCTCTGTGAATATATGTTCATCACTTCACTTCTACCAGGGATAGTTTCAAATTGTAGATGGATCTCTAAAAAGGACTTGTCCGACCACCCTCCTATAATAATTTACCACTCTACATGCAAGAACAAAGATTGCAAGTACAAGTAGGGAGGTGGGTAATGGGGGTTGGAATAAAATTGGGTAGACTATCTATAGGTGTGGTGTAGAGATAAATATTGGAGATAAAGTATGGCATCAGTAGCCAGTGATATATACGAGGGGGTAGGAGAGGAAGATTCAGCAGTGAGAATAGAAAGATTAGGGTATAGGCTAGGGTACGTTGTCCGAGTAATACAAGAAATGAGCGAGAGGCAGAGTATATATGAGGGTATGAGGATGGGGATAGGTGGCGGATGATATAGAGGTAGTGTGAATATCAGTATTTATCTCTAAAAGGTGCCTATAAATTTGGGTAGGCTAGCTACTAGGAGATCTGTAGTCCTATGTAAAGACACTTGTTTTAGGGTATATGAAAAGTAGTAGCTGTGGTGATAAGAGGGGAGAGATGGTGACATAATGTTGGCAAAAGGTTCACGTTAAGATCTCGGCCATGGGAGACTATAAGTCGATAATAGAATAATGAATAGGGTGTAACACGTCACGTGCACATATCTATTTTGATCTCTGGGGTACCCAAGATTAAAAAAATCATTAACTTGATTTACATACGAGTGAACTGCCATGAATATTCCCTAGCATCAAACGATTTCATAACTTTCATTGGGTAGAGCTATGGATGGCAGTCTCGGTGACAGGAGGCTCTTTTTGGAAGAGTTTAGTCAGCTATAGATAGCCATAGGCTAGTGTGTATTGGATATGATGGCGTACCGTGGGAATACCCCACCCCCGTGGGGTGATGGATAGTAGTAAGGGGTGTAGTGCTAGCTAGAGGTGCTATCGGAGAGAGCTAACTCTTGCGCTTGATAATATAGCTGCTGCATTCTTGTAGAGATAGGAAATAGTCTCACTGGTAGGTTAGCTTCACTCACGTGAACATCGTCTTTTATGGGTAGGGGATCGTCATGGGTTTATAGGTTGCACCTCTAAAACTATGCCATATTTATGCAATGCGTGAGGTCAACTAGCACCTGTGACACGACACCTGCGCGATGCTCTGTGTCAGCTATCATAGCCGGTGTGTGGACACGGAACTGACAGCTATGATCGACTGTTGTGAATCCAAATAATGATTTCAATATTTAAGGGACATAGGCACTGCCCGAAGCACCCCTGCTTGCGTGAGACCATTCTGGTCGTACAGATAATGTTGTTTGCATTACTAGCAGAGTATAGACCAGATATAGTAGCCGTAAACGATTTGTACAGCGAAGCCATTGCCACTACTTTTCCAAAATCTCACAAGGAACCGTTGTTGGTTTGTGTAGGTCTATTTGTTGTTCCGATACTTTCTACAAGGATCTCCAATCTATTTTGTTTGTGCTAAGTTTTATGTTTGGTGCTATATCTGCTGCTTGTCTACTGAGATACGGTAGTGATCTTGAGCTACAGTCAGCTAATAGGTGGTAAGGTCTGGCAGCATTACGGTAAACATGAGGTTAGAGTAGAACAGACCATTGAAGCTGATGGCAGTATCACGATATAAATGAAAAACATGCAACGATAGTTAATATGCTGGCGACCCCATTTGTATTTCTACTTGTATAATCGTGACGGACTAGTGGGCTAATAGACTTAGGTATCCGAAGGGATAGACCATATTACCCCGGAGAGGTTGTTAGAACCTTTAATAAATCAGTCGATTAGCTTTCACTTGTACAAATATCTCAATCGGATCTCTAAGTCTAATAGCTACCACATTCACGACTAGATTCTACTCTAAAGATCTTATCCTTGAGTCTGCTTCGCACAGTATACAATCAGTGATCACATCGTATACTGGTGAGGTACACTAATTGCTATGGTCGGCGACACTTTAGTTCTAAAAATGGACTACTTCCATAGTTCCCTCCCATGTGGCAGAGTTTAAAATGTATACAAATACCTTTTAAAGGGGTAGAGTGGCGGAGGGCATAGCCCTGCCCTGCCCTCCCACACTCCCATAAGGCCGGGGGTAAAGCAGTGGAGGTGGAGGGGGTAAGACCTTTTACACGCCCGCTCGCCCGCTCGAGAGAGAGGGCTCGAGTAGTGGTTGAGCCAAGGGGAACTCGAGGGGCCCGGTCATCCTTCGAGTAGCCACCTCCCCTCCTTCTCTCGAGAGGAAGGGCCCTCGAGTGAGAACGAGTAGTGGTGTAGATTAGGCCTTTTAGGCGTCTCCCTTGGAGGCCCCGTGCAAACTATATTGTAGCTTAGCTCGCACCTCTTTAAATAGTCTGGGGTCCTTATTTTCTATGTATTTTTTTTTTTAGGATAATTAGGTTACCCACGGGAAACCATCTGAGAGTGTCTTAGTTGAGCCTCAGTGAAGGTAACGGTAAGTACTCAAAACCATAAAGAAGTGGTGGATTCTTTAGAATGATATCCTCTTGTTTCGAATTTAAAGTTTGTCCCGTTTCATACAACCGTGAGGAGTATTCATCATGAAAGTCAATAACACTTTGGTGATCTGAATTTGCAATTGTCGCGCATAGAGCATAAAAATTATTATACTAGCAACTAATGACTACTAAAATTCATTTCACTCTAAAGTGTCCCACTTAACTGATTATAAGCTTATATTATTTCGTAGGGATATCGTAGATTCATACTCTCTACGTGACTCAGGGATGGGATTCCATAGCCCGTAGGGGTAGGGGTGATTGACAGTGGCAATGTGTCCACCACTGACTTAGACACTGATTGAAAATCTCTACTCCCATGCCCCATGAGCCTGAGTGTCTGTCTCACCTATATGACGATGGCTATCTTTTACTACCTCGATGGCAAAAAAAATCATCGTAAGCTATGTCCACCATTTCAGGAGAAAAACGGTGGTTTATTCTTATGGTAGGATTCTATTACAACAGTTTGCTAAATGTACATTGAAAATGTGGAAAAGTCACTATATGTACATTCATCCTTTTTCTTGATGAAAACGTACTGCAATATTGATCAAATATGTACAAATGTTCATTTAGCGACTATTCCAATTTTTTTATATACATTTAGTGGCTTTATCGTGCAAAATTTGTTTAAATTTAAATTAAAGAGCCTTCAGCTATATCATTTTTTGACGAATAAATTTGTTGAGGGAGGTTATGCTGTCTTTTATTATTTGTTGTTTGTATAAGCTACTTTATTCAAGCTTACCTTACTGCCTAGTGCGCAACTCACGTGGTCGACGATGCTCTTTTACAGGACCATTTGAGAATTGTATTTGCATCTTACTAAATGAATCAGCACTAGCAGGAGTTAGCATACTATCTAAAAGAATATATGTAGCGTTACTTAATACAATGTAACAATCGCCAGGTTCTAATGTTCGTTCCTTTGATTCCACGGGATCAAAATTTCGGACACATGTGCTGCTCCCCTTTTAGACATAGACAGTATGCATAGCATGTAACTCGTTTGATTCGTGTACAACTCATCTGTGTATTTGGAAAAACGTATAGAGCATGAAAAGTTAGAATATATATATATATATATATATATATATATATATATAAATGTATAATATATATAATATGGGATAAACGTGCTCGCCGTGGAATTGTGATGGCTAACCCCCAGCGAACCACCTCTGATACTTTTCGAGTTTTTAGTCCAGAAACCAACAGAGTATCACGAACCAGAGATATACGCTTTTTTTGAGGATGAATTTTACATATGGAAGGATGGACAGTGTACGGAGCAGACTACAGGAAGAAGAGCTGAGCCGACGAACGACGACTTATCAACTGTATCTTCACAGCCTATGGACCCAGGCGAAATTACTCAAAACACCTCTAGTAAACGCCATCGAGAGTCGGAGGACTGACATTTTATCAACATCAAATTATTCTGCTGCTTCCAAAGACCAGACTGACACAATATCCGCACACATCTCAAAGCGGAAAAAGGCCGGACACCGATCTTCGAGAGAAGTCACAAATTTGCAAATTTCAGACAATCCAGCTTGGATGAGCAACAAGAGTAATGACAGTTGTCGCTCTGGACGAAGAAGAAACTCAACAACTGCCTTTTCAGCTACTCAACATCAGCAACAACCTACGCCAGCGCAAATCCCAATTCCCAAGACTTTCCGTGAAATTGACAATTTTTCCAATAAAAAGGAGTGGATGGACGCAGCGACCAAAGAAGTCCGAGACCTAGTGAAACGAGGGACCTTTACTCTTGTAGACTCTAAACCTGCAAAAAGCGCGATTATGAACTTCAAATGGGTCTTTACTCTTAAAATGGACTCTGCTGGAAAAATCGAGCGATTTAAAGGACGACTGACTGTAGCCGGATATAATGCTGTCGAAGGAGTGAATTTCGAACGGAGTGACGCCAAGGTAGTAAGCAAAGAGACTGTCCGCATTTGTTTGGCACTAACAGCCAGTAAGAAATGGCATGTCAGACAATTCGACTCGCCAAACGCATACCTAAATGGGAAAATGGATCGTTACGTATATATGACGATGCCACAAGGACTACACCTGGCCCTTGATTTACTCAGCGAAGAGGAGCAGAAATTATATCATGAGTACAGCCAAGGTAACAAAGCCGTATGGTGCAGAGTAAATTTACCACTCTATGGCCTAAAGCAATCTGGCAATTATACTTTGTGGAGGTCTGTGAGGTCCTAAGTCAACAGGGATATCAGCCAACGCGATCAGACCCATCATTATATTTTCGAAAAATTTCCGACGGCACCTTGGACCTGGTCATTGTATACGTGGACGATAAAATCGCGACGGCCTCCGACAAACGAACTCTGGATATTTTGGAGGCAATTTTATTCAAAAAATGGTCAACAAAATCAATGCTAAAAGCAGAATGGTTTTTTAAAATGAAAATGGGATTTCTGCCCTCAGGAGTAGTCACCATACACCAACAAATCTACGTCAGCACATTACTCCAAAAATGTAACTTGGGAAAATGCTCAGCCGTCACCAGTACCTTTGCACAATACGGATTTGACACCATGTCATTCTGACAGGCTCGCCGGAAATATGCCCTACAGAGAATACATTGCCGCCCTTCGGTACTTAGCTGATGATACACGACCAGATATCACATTCGCCGTGAACCAATTATCCAGGCACCTTGACAAACCATTCCTACGTCACTGGAATGCTGCCAAGCGAGTCATTCGATATCTGAAGGGCACCTCTGGATATGGACTAAGGTTTGACCCTGAGATATCCCTACAGCCGGTCGCTTTCGCTGATGCAAGCTTTGCCTCTGACGCAACAGACCGAAAATCAACAAGTGGTTACGTCATTTTTATGTGCGGCGCACCTGTGATTTGGGGATCAAGAAAGCAGAAACTGACAGCACAGTCTACTTGCGAAGTAAATGATGTCACAAAGGAAATCTGTTGGTTGCGAAATTTACTGTCGGAACTTGGTATCAAAATTGGACCAATTGTCATCAATCAGGACAACCAATCGGCGATAAAAATTACTGAATATGATTAGGTGAACCGTAGGACGAAACACCTGGACCTAAGACACTATTTTATCCGGGATAAAATTCAAGACAACTCGGTGGTCTTACGATACACGCCCACAGACAAGATGACTGCTGATGCTCTAACGAAAGCACTCGTGGGAAAATTATTCGTTAAACACAAGAAAACCATGGTTAAGCCTGTAGCTGGAGAGAATGCATACTCGCACAGAGCATAAAGACTGAGAACCCGATAAAGCGGGACTGGAAAGCTTAAATATCTCTTGAAATAAATAATTTTGAGAATGAACTTTCAAAGTTACAAGCTGTGTGCAATGAGCTCCCAATGATGAAAGCTAACGAGCAATGAGCAATATGAAAGATCAAAAGAGCTAAAAATTTAAATGTTGTATTTTTCAGGCCAGACCGTGAAAACATGAACGTTCTTGTTTTTATATACATATTATTTTTTGAAAAATATATTTGTGCCCTGCACCTGTGATTGTACTACGGGTTACTGGGTTGATCTTTGTCCTGTTTGTTTTTGTCCGACTTTCTGGCCTGCGTGCAGTGGGCTGAACCTCTCCCCAATTTTGGGGCTTCTGACTGTACACATTTTCAACTGGGCCATGGGCCAACCAGATTAACACCAAATACAAAATTTATGAAGCCAGCGGGAATAGAACCACTGACCTATACATTTTTTAGCGAAGTACTTTACCACCTAACCAACACACCTGTTGATCCGGTACATACTTCACAATATCAATATTTTTCAGTCTTGATTTCCCCTCTTACAGGATATCACAGGCAAGAATCAGAAATTTTCTAAGTCTAATTTTTGGCCACATCTTCGAAGTACACCTAGGGATCAAATTTTGTTTTGGGAAGCTTGGATTCCGTCAAACTACATCTCCAGCTTCAGGGGGAGTATTGATTGCAATAAACCAGGATTGTTTACCAAGCATAAAACTACGGCCAAACAGCGGAGACTCAACAAGGTTTATCCCAGCATCAACCAAGGAGAGAATCTAAACTCAAAGAGGGACACAGAAATATTTTAGATGGAATTATCTCGGAACCGAAATGCCGGGAGCATGGAATTATTAATATAGAATATCTCTGATGGGCTTAAAGGCATCCCTAACTATCGGAGAAGTACAATCTAAGAGCATAAGGCCGAAGATTACAATGGAAGCCACAATCGTTGAAGACGTGGTGACGCTGCCTTTGGATTGGATCGTAGAATAAGCGAGAACCTTTTTCACCTTAAAAGGTGTTTTTTAATGACTCAAGAATTACGAATCCAAAGCATATAAAAGCAGGGACTCGAATCAAATAAATCACAACTATTCACTTAAAACTTAAAAACACTTTAAGATACTTTAATATCTGAGAACAATACCTGCAACCAAATTACAAAAATTAGGGTATATTTTTGTTTTTCAAAAATTACACAACATCAATGGCGCAGCGGCAAAGATATGTGACTATCTAAGAAAATGCTTTTTTGGGCACAGGTTCTATTCTCTCTGCAATGGTTTTTTTAAAAAAACAAATACGTATTTATTTACACATTATACATATATATATATATATATATATATATATAGCAGACGAGAGCGTCAGACTTAAGACGAGTCGCAGGCGAAAGCGAGTGGTCGCAAGACCCGGTCGTAGTCGTAGTGGTCGCAGTCTTAACAACTCTCTTTATTATATACTAGATAACTATTGCTCAAAATCTAACTACTAATCTTACCCGTGCGCAGGTATGAAATTAAAACCTAATGCTGAAGATAGCTGCAAAATTTGGTTCTCAGCTAAACGAATAGAAAAAGAGCTGTATGCGACATAGAAAAGAGGAGACAAATCAAACTTGTACAGCTAAAAGCTACCAACGAAACCGTAACAGAGGTATCAAAAATATATTGTATTACTGGGATTTTTTTTGTATATATTTCGTGTTAGCACTATTCATGCTAAATTGATGTAGTCGGACTTTGCCAACCTGACTCTATTACTGTTTTATTTGCAGAGTACAACATGAAGATACTCAAAACCGGCGAAACTTTGAAAGTGTTAGACAAGTATACTGTCCAGTATTCATTCATTAAGTATATTCGTGTTTTAATAGGCATTCATCAGAGAATCGCAAATTCAGTGCATCAAGTTCAAGCTAGAAGTTGTATACTGCATATCATCAAAACGTGATGAACAAAGGGCTACTTGGTAGAAACGATAAACCAACTCATCAATCGATAATTGCTATCACTTAAGCAGCTAACGAACAGGGATACATCTACCACGCTCAGGTAAGTATTTATTTGTATACAGGCAATACTCGGAATGGGATTTTTCTTGCACTGCATGCACAGATTGTGATTTGGTTTATTATTTGCTTACTTGTGAATCTAGGAGTATATGAGACAACCACGAGCTTGGAGACAAGATTATGTATTACTTGGAGAGCCGAGAGGAAGAATTCGCTAATTATCTATTCGTGGAGGCACGTCGAGAACACAATGCAGTCTTCACTGATCCAGAAACGTATGTTATTAGTAGTGTAGTCCGATTTGTTAATCGTCAATCATACATTTTTGTTGTATGTGTATAGTAGGACTAACTAAGTTGAATTTATTTAACCTTTTCAAATTCAAAGGGGCTAAACTCTTGAGACGCGGATATACTACAGCCATGGTTCTGTTTATGGTCATGTAGCTTCCAATGTAGTAGGTATGTAAAAAATTCGTCCTTTACTTACCAGTAACTTGCCCTGTCGCCAAGAAAAAATAGTATTTACATAGCACCATCTCCTAAATGACAGAGCAAGCAAATTTTGTGTACCTAGACATGAGAAGTGCAAATATAGTAGATATGCTTATACTCTATTCGAATTGGCATATGAGGAAAAGAAAGAAGTATCAGGACAAAGCTAAGCAACTCAAGAGTGAAGGAAAGCAGGTATGCAATACTGATATCAAATCAACCATAATTGATCGACAAATCCATTATTACATTTATGCACGTATACAAACGCTTTTTACGAATCCAATTTCTCCAGGTCACACCCTGGGCAGTAGAATAGACAATAGCCCACCTCAATGAGTTAAAACCATGTACCGTAACTATCGTGAACAATGCTGTAAACGGAGATTGGTTCGATTGCCAGGTAAACTTTAAATCGCACAGAACTACAGTTCAGACTTGCTCAGTCAAGCTGGTACTCTCTCGGGGAATTATAGATTGTGAGAGCTGCAATTTGCATGTGTCTGAAGGTATCCCTTGCGGGCATTCTGCGAAGTACTTTGTGCACATTGCTAAAGTATCTAACGTGAATAATATCGCGAGTGATTATAACCTGTTTAACAAATGTTGGTATCCACGATTGTTTTGGGTGGAAACTTGCATCTTGCAAACCTGTTTCACGGGACATTCGATGTCCTTTGACTTTGAAAATATGGAACAACATTAACTGCTTCCCTGTCCTACTCCGAGACCAGCAGGTCGCCCGATGAAACGGTACGAAAAGTCATCTCGTAGGTAAGAAATTATGTTTTGATGCGTGATAATTAAAAAAAAAACAGTGCTCTTTCAAAGACCAAGATGTAAAACACCTTTTCCATTTTGATTGTATTAGGGATTGTGTACTTAAGAAAACTATACACACCTTTTTCACTATGATCGTATCAGGAATCATGTACTTAAGAAGACTATAACGTGCTCGAAGTGTGGAGAAGCTGGCCATAACATCAACACCTGCAATAGCGAGTATGTGGTTTATTGATTTATTTGATTCTGCGCGCACTCAGCAGTCTCTATGGCAAGTCTCTTTTGTGTAATCATTTGTGACTTTCTTGCTTAAATTGACTCGTATCAACTAAAGAACCTTCGAAGTATACAAAAGCTAATAGAAGAAAGGTAAAGAACATTATCAGTGATTGCAATGCTGAGTTTGTTGCTTGTGATATGTTGTGTAATTGATTTTCAGGCGTTGTGAATCACCTGCTCAAACGCACAGACAAAAACAAACGACAACGAAGACGCACTCAGCGGACCAAAACAAAGACACCGTTGATAATTCGCCCCTACGGGATTTGCCAACGACTGATGCGCCACCGTCATCAACGTTATCTGCCACGTATATTTATTCGGTCTCTTCAAAATATTGGATTGATGCTGATTAGGGAAGGAATTGAAGTTTTTTGTTAATGATCGTGACTGAACGAAAAAACTCAAGACAGTAACACCGTTAAGGATTCGCCCCTACGGGAGATGCCAACGACTGATGCGCCACTTTCATCAACATCATCTGCCACGTATGTATATTCGGTTTCTTTAAAATATTGAATCGATGCTGATAAGAGAAGGAATTGGATTTTACAAGATAACGAAAATCTGGTCACAGGGGAAATATAAGACGCATTAATACGTGTATAGCAAAACTGATGGCGCAATGGGAACAAGCGATTGACTTGGGAGAACATCAAAAGGGAGCTTCTTTACATCAAATTATCAAGCAATATGAAAAGGAGAGGGAAGTTTTCCTCTTAATGACCTCGTCTAGGTTTGTCGGTATATAAGGGATTCCAGTGGCGCATCGAATGGATATAAAACATTTTCAAAATGTGGCTTTCAAGGAATAGATTGATACAAAGTCTAACTTCCATAGTTTAATTTGCCCTGTCACCGCCCTGTTACAGATATCATTACATCCGTCCAAGATGCTGATAACAACCCGACACCTATACAGACAGAAACCTCTCTAGTGAAATGTGACACGGAAACCAGTGAAAGTATGTTGTTCAGGCTGTATATCCCTGATAGTTGAGTTAGTGTAAAGACTATATTTGAGTAACGTAATGATTATGTTTATATTCAAAACTTGTGCTTGCTGACATAATATGTACATTACTTGGTACAGATACAGGCTCTTCTATCGTTACAGACAAGGAATACACATCCAGCCAAATGAGAACAACAGTAACCACAACGGTAACAACTACGCATCAAGGTGTATTTTACATTTTTGAGAAGGATTGTCGTTTCTCTGTAAGGTGAAACTCGGTAAAGTTTTTATTGATCCCCATATTCCCAACCTACAACAATTGGCAGTGAACTACCTGGGAAATTAGAACATCAAACACATCAAGCCGAAATCCATGCATCGGGTGCCAATGAGGGAAAAACTGGCCGCAAACCGTAACGCACGCCTAGCAGCCAAACGAAGCAAGACGCTTGGCAAGTCTAGAGTGTTAATGACTAGCAAAAACAAGTTGTATTGCTCTACGTTGTTGAGAAAGAGAGCGCCGCCTTCTACAATAAGCAATGGGAACAGTGAACATGTAGAAAGGAAGCGAAAAGAGATAATCAACGTAGATACCTATGTAGTGAAAAGTACTGTAGCAGAGTCGATGTCATTTTATGTCGGCGACTGGATCTTGCAGGATAGCATTGTAGTATAATGCTACAAACCAGGGGAGTGGATCAAAGGCTCACTTATATCCGGGGTATTCTACCATTTGTCACAATTACCCTCTCTGACTGTTCGTTTCTGTGATGCTGATGCACACATAGTTTGGATGAAGGACTTATACAAGTATCGTATTGCAGAAAGCTTACGACTTAGGAGACCACCACAGGTGTCCGAAAGGATTTCTGTATTGATCCAATGGAATCATAGCAACGCACATTGGAACTTGGCGATTGTTACATTGTACACAACTAACACTACAGTTACTATTTTAGATGATATGCCAAATCCTGTTAGAGCTGACGAACAAATCAATTATAAAGTACGATGGATGAATTGTTACCTCACAGATAATGTTACATACAGCCTAAAAAGTAGGCGGTATAAACCAACACGACACTTTTAGCTGTGGGGTTTTGCTTTGTGCCTATGCTAGAGCAGTATCAGAAAATCCACAACTCGTGCATGATTTGGAGGCATTGTCTTCGCACGAGTATGCCAGAAGCGTAAAAGTCGGTCTCCTCTAGGCTGACTATACGACACTAAGACGTTTACGATAATGAGACAATACGTTAAAACGTTAGAATGCAAAATGTTGAATAAGTTTAGCTTCAGCCCTTGGTAATGAGCAAAAGACACTTTAACACTTCGATGCTTTTCTATTTCAACTTCTCTGCAACTAAACCTCACGCTGATTACATGATGCCTTTCCGTATAGATTGTGACTCACATAGAACCGCAGCTATTATTAGAATGTTGCGGTTGACAGGCTTAATCCACTCTCGGGAATCGGTTGAGAAACTTAATCTGCTCTCGGAAGTCGGTTAAGTGATAACTCAACTCTTGAGAGTAAGTTGAGCAACTTGATTAGCTCTCGAGAGTGAGCTAACTCTGATGACTTAGCTCTCGGGAATGAGCTGACTCTGATGACTTCCAAAAATCAAAGATAGTTTCTTGCTGTAAATCTGGCTTGAGACCTGTAGTCTCTCATTAACTATTGAGGTAGAAAAACCTGTACCTACCTGACAAGAAAGCACCAATACTTCTTGGTATGAACGTTCTACCATACATAGGTATATACATAGCAGGATTAATCAATCCACTTATACCAACAGATGAAAAATGGGAATCACTCCTCACACCACATGAAGAGGACCCAGAGCATGAACAAGAAGGTTTCAGAGAGGCACTTGCAGACCTTCTAGATACCAATGTGAATACACCTCCTGATGTACATTGCAACCTGCCAGGCTTCACGGTCACAGCACCTGCAAATGAAATCAACGTCAGACAAATGAGGTACGCTAAAGTCAATTTTGTACCTCACAAATATATTCCACAAACGAATGAGAATGTGCAAAGGTGGCTTACAGATGGTCGCATATACAAACGCACCACGCCGACAACGGTGAACCTTCCGTTGTTATCAACAGAACATGACCAAACAGGTCTCCTCAAGAAAGTAAGAACATGCCTAGACTTACGTGAGATCAATTATCAATATGAACAAGACAAGTTTGTGTTACAGAAAATAAAGGAAGTATTACACAATCTACAAGGAGCACAATTTTTTTCGAAGCTAGATCTCACAGGGGGGTTTTACCATATCCTAGTAAACGAAGCAAGCCAACACTTCTTCACATTCTCGTGGAGAGGAACGCAATACTCATTCAAATCAGCGCCGTAGCGCCGTTTAGACTACACTCACTAACAGCACAATTCCAGAGAATCATGGCAAACTTGCTTATAGATATCAATGGAGAGCAAGTGTTTATAGATGACATAGTCATTGCGAGTCTTACAAAAGAAGAAGACCGCAAGACAGTTCGTGAGGTAATCGAGCGACTGAATGAAGCAAACTTCCGTCTCAATCACAATAAGTGTGCCTTCGCAGTCAAAGTGGTCAAAATTCTAGGTGAAAAAGTTACCACACAGGGACTCGAAAAAACCAGAAAAGAATGATGGACTGGCCACTACCCGGAACAAAGAGAGATCTGTACAAAGCGGCGGGACTAGCAAATTACATGCGCGACCATGTTCCATCTATGCCCGCACAACGAGACACTTCCGGAACCTAATGAAAGAAAAAATGAACCAGAACATATCCTACCGAGAGCACCGGTCAAGACTGACTCCGATGAGCGTGGTAGAGAACTCCTTTTATAGTATAAATTTAACTAATCGGTAATATGTAAGAATAGTTGATGGTGGTAGGTTTTTCATCTAATGCCCCCTAAGGGACAAGTTTTTTCCTGTATACAAACGCCAACCTCTAGAAAATCTAGTACTGTAAAATGTCGCTTTCTACTTCTACGCAGGCTAAGAAGCATAAAGTTGGGGGGCTGTAGCATCTAGGGACCGAATTAACAAAAAGCCAATCCCAAATACCAAAACCCAGAATATTTAAATACTGAGTTTTGGAATTAGGATTGGCATATTTCTGATATTGGAGTCATCAGAAATATTAACGGTAGAACCGGTAAGCTATACCGGGGCTCCGCGTGAGAGAGAAACACTCAAGTAATTCTGAGTAAAATAAAAACACAAAAATAGACTCATTTCGGTTCTCTCCCTAGGGACCTTTCCTAGCTGAGATAACCGTACTTGAGATGAGGTCTATTGTATCTTATTGTCTCGTACCTTTCAGTTACTCTCCATACTCTACAGTGTCAGATTGTTCGTTTGTAGAACGACTTTAAGAGAATAACGAACCAGATTCGCTTCCTGTTCATACCATATGTTGATGACGCTAGTCCACAGGTGGATACTGAATCTATAGCAGGGGGGCTACCGGTCCTGATTAATCGAGATAAACTTGGAGGGTTTAGCTACTCAATCTCTCTCACTCTTCCTGCTCTGCCTTTTTTTTAGGGCTTTGCTTCACTACGAGCCCTCCACCACTGCACAGGATGACCGAGTCCCCTCCCCTGAAGAGTAATATTAGAAATAAAGAAAAGAAAGTATAATAATAATAATAGTATTATAATAATAACAACAATAATTATATAGTAATAATAATAATATACAATAATACAATTTGGAAAACATCACACTTCTGTGTGTTTTTGCCACGTGACATCCTGTGACATTAATGTTTACATAGCTGGCGGTTGTTAGCTTCGTATTCGTCCTTCAACTGAAGACTGCGCAAAACATACGCAGTCCTCCAGACCACAAGTTTCAACATTCACACTGCTTTAACTTAGCCTTTACCGTTAAATGTACTTTTCGCACACCTCACACCCATCCCGTAGTACACAAAGCCCAGATGTGCCTCTCAATGCACTAACATCCCAACAGTTTTATTGTCCTAATGGGCGCGACCAGCATGTCCATTTTGGTTACAAGAGTTCTCAGAACCCGCGTGCCTTGCGGTGACATCCAGAACTAGTGCAAAATTCCACTCTTCAGTATACAACCATCCCAGTTGTGGCATGTACTACAACGTATTAACACATTACTAGTATTCGTACTGCGCGCGAAAGACCCACGTGCGTACGCCCATGTTTCATTGCTAGTTGTTTCTTCTTCTAATAACTGCTTATCATACGGCTAAGTTCTCTGATATGTCGGTGGCCTTCAGTCGTACCTTTATTGCATGTTCCCAGGCCATCGTCTCTGATTCCCCCCTTCCTCCCCTATGTACTTGCCTGTGCGTGCAAGGATACGGGCAAACCCTAAAACGCTAGTCAAGGGACTGTGCCTACATGACTAAGGGGTAAACCCTGAAACCCTAGGCACGGGCCTGTATGCCTTGTTGAAGCGGTCCCACTTTTAGGACTACCGAGCACGACTTTCAACCTGCTAGCTATACGCGGTGTTATTTCTGCACCAAAGCGAGTTTCCACTGAGTACTGATTCTTTGTCCATTGCGAGGTTTCGTATCTCACACTTGGCCCACATTTCACTGCCGATTGAGAATGGCCTGCAACGCACCGGTCATATTGGCTTCTTGTAATTCAGAGTAGCTGTGTACCAAGCGCCGTAGATAACACGATTTAACTAACCACACAGATAAATTCGAAGAGTATAACATTGGCCACACAAGTGCTTGGATCAAAATAGATGAAGACCTAAACAATTCGAGCTAAAATAGAAAGCTATACTGTGGCAGAAAGTAACTACCACATCAAATGGTATTGGTCATTTATACCTGGGGAAAGTTAGTAGCTGCGTACGTAGTATGTATACATAGTGCATATGATCCACGACATTTCAGGCGACACTAACAAGCACAAGCACAAGCACAAGCACAAGCACAAGCAGAAGCAGAAGCATATAAGGCATATATATATATATATATATATATATATATATATGTATGGGAAGATCACACCCCATGCGTTTCAATCATTTATCAGATGCAAGCCATCAACATAATTTTCATGATACAGAGTAAACTTGCGATTTCACGACAACCTGTGTTATGGCAAGAATTGAACTCCTAAACCTCAAATCTGCGACACAGAACCATGTGGCTGAATGGGATGTACAAGCATCAGGGGAGGAGGTGATAAAAATATGTACGAAAAATTTAAGCTGTGCTTCATATGTCGCTGACACAGTAAGAAGTTTGAAATGTGGAGAGAAATACCACAAACACACTACAATGGAGCCATTGGCATGAGACAAACACATGATATCCCCTTCCCGACTACGCAGAGAACGATTGCAGGATACAAAAGTACTTGTACATACCCGCCAATAGATTTCTGATCGATGAATATTTGGGGTACAGTCCTGCAACCAAAAAGAAAAGGGCCAGGTCAGGTCACTACTAGATCTCTTATACATGATGCGACGATCGAGCCAAGTCATGGTATGGTAATGAATGCTTGCATGGTTACATGTTGCAAGAAAGCCACTGATTGTTGCCCACTGAATATCACATATATACACGGTATATCACATGTAACGTCTCTATAACCACAGTCACGCGAGCACATAGTCTGAAGACTTTTCCCATTGCGGTGGTCGATATGAGTATGGCTTCATATCATATAGAATTAGATATGTGTACAGCTTCTGCCTGCAGCAAGTTACACATAGCTACTACTCACAATCCGTATGCATATGCTAGCTCCACATCCTTACCTCTGGCCACTGAGTTTTTTCATTTCCGCGCGGACATCTGCCACAGTGTTTGACGGGACAGTGTCAAGTGACATGTCAGCGAATTTGACACCTATGCTGTTTAACAGCCCTTTGGCTCGGCTGCAAAAGCTATTGATATCGAGTGAGCAACAGAGTACGGTATGAGCATAGAACGCACATGACTGCGTTTGAACGTCTTACTACTCTGTGTGTGCGGCAAGATGGTTAGTGAGACTTTCGAATAGAAAATAAAACGTATTTATGATATACGCAATAGTAAGGATGTATTCTGACCGCATTCGTATAGAGAGAATGGAAATTAAGGCGAAGTTGTGCCATATTTACGACACAATGCTGTTCATAATTAATCATGCACGTGTGAAACAAACGTCTCTTCGAGACGAGAGAGATGCTCCGGGAACGATGCGACGTTGTGTTGATAACAAAAGCAATTCCTTTCTGAAACGCGAGAGGTTTACGATCTTCAACGAAGCAAAACCCTATAGTTCTGTGAAGGACTATCAAATTATAGGTCACCAAAACAAAAGTCAGACAGTGGAATAAAAAACGGATTGTACGTACAAAGAACTCGGCCGCAGTTAGTTGGTTTGATGATACATGGAGATAGACACAAGGACACACATCGAAGCACTATCGGAAAATGCCCAGCTTAGCATTCAGCTTCGTATACGGATTTGTATCAATGCGTAGACGACACATAAAAAGTTGTATGCGCGAACGAAACAAGCCTAGCATTCAGCTCCGTATACGGATTTGTATCAATGCGTAGACGACACATAAAAAGTTGTATGCGCGAACGAAACACACAAAAAATCCACACAGTTGGCATATACTTAATCTGAGTATATAATATACCATAAAACACAACGAAGCACTGGATATGTGAATAATTAGAGAAATACGAGCACTGAATCGGAACTATATAGTGCTAGCTACAAGCATATCATAAGTACACCTCTCAGAAGTGGGTAGCAGGCACCTTTCAAATACCGAACCCTCCCGATAGGCATAAATGACATATATATACACACACACACACTTACATACATACACCCACACGCCCACCCACACACCCACCCACCCACACACTTACATACATACACCCACACGCCCACCCACACACCCCCACCCACCCACACACACACTTACATACATACACCCACACGCCTGCACAACCACACCCACCCACACACCCACCCACCCACCCACCCACACACACACACACACACACACACAATATGTATATCAATGTATATATATATATATATATATATATATATATATATATATATATATATATATATATATATATATATATATATATATATACATATATACATATATATATATATATATATATATATATAATAATAGAGAAAGCACTACTAGTGAGTATCGTAATTGTCGCATTGATTGTTGTTCAGTGTTGTGGGCAACGGTTTTATTCACGTTAATCGATTCTTACAGTATAATACTTGAACTGGATGGCCTCTATTATAAATGTTTATATATGTATATATATATATATATATATATATATATATATATATATATATATATATATATATATATATATATATATATATATATATAATAGAGAGACTATCTGGTTGAAGCATTCTATTGTAAGAATAGATTGATGTGGATAAAACCGTTATGTACCACAACATATATATATATATATATATATATATATATATATATATATATATATATATAAATACATATATATACGCGCACGCACACACACACACACACACACACACACACAACGCACACACACACACACACACACACACAATGTCATCATATATATATGTATATATGTATATATATGTATATATATATATATATATATATATATGTATTTTATATATATATATATATATATATATATACATATGTGGGATATATACAAGTGGCAGTCGTATATACAGCGATACATTGAACTAAATATTCATCACATATTTGTAATGTAATACAAGGCATGATTTGTTTAGCGAACGGGCCAAGCTTCAGTTAAAATCAAACGCAATGGATAAAGTTACATATACATAAATTTGTAGAGAAATGCATATATAACATACGGGCATGTGGTAGTACTGAATACGGCAACACGGTTCGCTGCGACGAATTCGGTCACGAGCTTAGCCCCTGGACGTACAGAACATGGTGCCAATGCAGCCTACAAACTTTGAAAGACTTGTATATATAAAGACTTATATATATTTTATGTATATAAATACGTGAGGCCTTTGTTAGTCTGCGTGTTTAACGTGGTGTTGTGTGATGCAGTTCTTCGCTGGGTTGAGGTTGTTGCACAATGTGTATCCAATGAGTGTGTATTTTACACAAAACAAAATAAAAAATAGAATAAGTTACATCTGTTGAATTTAGGAGGCTATGTACATCCTCATGATTCCTTTGTGCCAATAACCCAAGTAGGGTTTAGGGTTTTAGGCTTCAATTCGACCGCGCGACATATGTGTGTATGTAACTTCACATAAATTTACATTTGCGCGTGTTTGCAGTTCAGAGTGCCCATACGTATTTCTGATCATATTCTTAAAAATTGTCTATGTTCTTAAACGTTCATTGAGCTTAGCTAAGGTGTTAACTAACTCAAGTCGCGTAATTTGTGATTGATAGTATCCAATACACGCCAACATGCAGCGTTTAAGCCGATTCTCTCTGCAGGCTGATATGTGCATGAGCACTTTAACTCCAGCAATGGCCGGATCATGTATATATAGCTACAGTATACAGCAAAGTACTCACATATCTCATAATTCTGGAGGTAACATTATAAATTTGGCGAGAAGAGGGGTTTTGCAACTGCTACCAGTGCGCTGAATCAGTTTAATACAGAAGACAAGAAAGCACAGAAGAAAGAGGAGAGA
>LUCW03000716.1:17500-50969 GCA_001586965.3 Sphaeroforma sirkka | reverse complement strand
GAGCATCTGTCAACTATTGCATCCTACTAAACCTGGAACACCGATTTCAAACTGCTGACATATGGTAAAATCACCAACCAAGTTATAATTTTCATCTGCACACAGTCAACAGATCTTTATAGAATATACACGCATACATGCACATACATACTTCATTTGAAGCGGTAGCATTTAGGCTACTAGCACTTGACATTTTTCCGAATTGATTTGTCGGTCGCTTCTGCATAGCGAATTTGGAATTTACACCGTGAAGGTATGTCCGTTGTTTTAGCTAGGTTATATCTACCCAAGGTATACAATAAGCGATGCCAGACTGCTGGATGAATCTTTATTTATATTTTAAAATTACTACAAAGCAAAGGCCTATGTAGAGCATCCTGAAATCGGAATGTTTGCCTGTGCTCAAGGGACCTGTGTTCTTCAGAGTTGCCTGTGCTGTTAATAAAAATAGTGACATTTTCAATCGGCATGCGTCTTTCTGGCTGATATGTAGGTGGACTAGGGAAGACTGAGCACTGAGCACTTAGCAGCTGCTGGTGAGTGGTGTCTTTTGGTAAGTGCATCTCACTACATACATCATAACAGGCGTGGGGCGTGGGGTCCTTGACTCTTTGCCCTTTGGGCTTCAAAAAAGCTTTCATTATATTTCTTTTTTGTTTTCCACAATAAAATAATCGATTCATGTGTGTTTGATTGGCTATGGTTTTACTCTTGCTAGTGTGATTGTGGAATCTACACATAACGAAGATTGAAGAACGCTACTACCTACGTTTTCATTGGTGTTTAAACCTTTAAACAGATGTGGTCCATTATAATATTTTTTAAATTTACTATTACATAGTCTATACTCTATATTCTATAGTCTATACTCGTCAAAACTCATAGTCTATACTCTATACTCTATAGTCTATACTCGTCTATACTCGTAGTCCATACTCTATACTCTATACTCTCTATACATATGTACTATTTCTGTGGACATTGTCGTGAATTCGTGATATGTTTATGTACATATGTACCAAAATACAGAAATATTTTTACTTCTACATCAACAATACTATATATAATTTCTAGAGAAGGCGATGAAAAATACCTTCATTTCTATCTTGCGACTTGTGCGCAAGGTGCAGTGATGCACCCTGCTCCTAAAATCCTAACTGTCATCACTCAAGAGAGAAAGTAGAAAATACTAACAGACTGGCACGGTGCTGGCCCTGGGTGCACCCCGATTCCTAAATCCCAACTAATACTCACAAGAAAAAGTAGCAAGCATGTAGGTCACTTCATCAAAATGAGAATAAAGCTTTGTAGAATTGTAGTATCTCAAAACATGAATCGAAACTAACTGCTCATTTTGCAACAAAACTCAATATGTACACACAAAAAAAAGTCAACCGGAGACAGTTGTCGCCAACAGATGTGAGATAATCTGTCTTTGAGTCTGAAATGAGCAGAATTTTAAATCGGTTTCTACTTGTGAGAGGGTTTGCGACTGTGCGTGTATACGTATTAGTACATGCAAGAGTATGTGTGTATGCACAATATATGTCTGTTTGGGAATGAATGTATATGTATATGTGTATGTATATGTATATGTGTAGGAATATGCTAATGAATGTGTGTATATGCATATATATATATATATATATATATATATATATATTATAGATATAGATAGATACAGATATAGATATATATCCATATCCATATCCATATATATGCCATACATATGATAGATATAGATATAGATATTATATATATATATATATATTATATATATATATATATATATATATTATTATTATATATATATATATTATATACATATACATACATATATATTATACATATATATATATATTATATTATACTTATATCTCCATATCTCTTACATATATATAATATGTCCATGTCCAGCCCGTGTCCGTGTCCGTGTCCATGTCCCGTGTGTCCGCATATGCATATTATATTTGTTATGCATATATAAAACGTATTTTATAATCCTCATATATATATATATATTATTATTGTTGCATATATATATTATATATGTATATATATATTATATTATTATTATATATATATATATTATTATATATATATATATATATATATATATCCACAATGCAAATATGAATATATATATATATATATATATATACATATATATTTTAATCCATGAATAAAATCCATCCATATATACATGTGTGTGTGTCCGTGCGCGTGTGTTTGTGTGTATGTATATGAACATGCATATGATAGGATAAATGTTTGTACATATAAAAACATACATACACATACACATACACACTTCTCATGTGCATAAAATAAATATACATATTATATACATATTATACACGAAAAACGTGTATGCATATGTATTATTTATATACATACAAGCTTTTATATATATTACATACATATATTATACTGTATATCTGTATGTATATATGTGTCCGCGTCCGTGTCCGTGTCCGTGTCCGTGAGCGTATGTGTTTATGCATATGAAAGCATGTATATATATGTGTGTGTGCACAATACGCAACATTAAGCGCATACATATATATATATATATTTCCTTGCATGCATCCATCCATCCATACATTACATTGCACATATTATTATATATATATATATATATATATATATATATATATATATTATTATATATTATATTATATATTATATATATATATATATATATATATATATATATATATATATATTGATTATATTAATATGCATGCACACGCACATGTATTATATGTATATCTTTATATCTGATGTCCATATGCATATATATCAACATATATGATATGTGTGCATGTGCGTGCGTGTTTGTGTGTATGTTTATATACGCATATATATATATATATATGCATGTGTGATATATATTATATATATTTATATATGTGCATATATATATATATTGATATTGTGCGTGTGCGTGTATGTGTATGTATGCATGTATGTATATATGTAAATATATATATATATGTATATATATGTATAAATATATATATATATATACAGACATGACACAGACAAAAAGACACACAAAAACATCTACAAATACATAACATATACATATATATATTTATATATATATATATATATATTTATATATTTATATATTTATATATTTATATATTTTATATATATATATATATATATATATATATATATATATATATATATATATATATATATATATATATATCTTGTACGCTGACTATTTAATCATATACATTCTTGTACGCTGACTATGTAATCAGATACATTCTTGTACACTGACTATGTAATCAATTACATTCTTGTACGCTGACTATGTAATCAGATACATTCTAGTATGCTGACTATGTAATCTGATACATTCTTGTACGCTGACTATGTAATCAGATACATTCCCCATGATATGCCCACGGGTGTGTATTTGCTTGAAAGCTCGTTCTTAAGTCGTGTGCGTGGTTCAAACTACGCTACTTGATTCTCTTGTTGCGTCGGAGAAATGGACTTTTAGATTGTTTGTAAAGACATAAGTGGGCGCAAATACAAACTGATATCTGACAAAGCACTAGAAAGAATAAAGTCATTTATAAGGTTCGTGTTATCCAGTACGTTCGCCTCTGCCTTTATATGTATGGCCTCATCATGCACGTTGTACTTGAACCCGATATTTCTCAGGTGCTGATTCTCTTATAAAGAAACATGTGTGTGAGAGTGGTGAATGGATTGCCTTTGGTTGGGAAATTAACCTCAATATTGATGCCCACGTATCTGAGTCTGTGATACGCAAATAACGATATGTGTCTCTGATTCTGTATCAATTAGATACGTATCCGTCAAGTATATATTGAGTGTCTGTCACGTGGTCGGTCGACAAGGTTTATATTCTTCATCTCTTCAGGTGTGAGCATTTTGGCTGCGTGTTACTTCAAGGCTGGTACTATTTGTATTTCAGAGTTATTTTCTGCGCACTCTCACATGTGCCCCCTCACAGTGCAAGCCGTTCTGCTGAGGTCTGTGGTCTGGCCGTTAGCCTACATCGATTATTGCACTTCAACACGTGTTGAGACTTGCCTCGGATTGAATATTCCTTCTGTTGATTGTCTGTATCTTGGATTGTACACGTTGCCTGTATGTGAACCATGTGGCTGTATGCCCTTGTAGATCGCAGCAAGTGATGTTCGAAAGGTTTAGTCTAGTAGGTAGATTTAAATTCGTCACTTGCACAGGATACGCGAAGGACTTCACATATTCACGTGTCCGCACACGTGTCCCTTGAATCATTTGTCACTGCTTTCGCACGCTTCTATCCATGATGCTATATTCACATACACAGGGGTGCATGCACTCACGAGGTGCTTCATGATCGCTTACCAGCTGAAATTCATCTGTGTGGTTATAGCCACAAGACACGCAAAGTACTCAGTTTATCTCTTCGCCACTGATTAACTCATTCGCGGATACCAGGTTGCTATCCGCTGAAACCACGTTGACTGGGATCGTAGCCATCTTGCGCGAAGATGGGGTAGACACCGCGGTTCTGAGTTGGCATGTGTTATATAGGGGTTAGAACTAGTGATAATCGTTCCCATTGTAGGCTGACGTACTGATTGTGGGCAAGGTCTGCAAGACAGGCGAATTGCTTGGCCCATCCTATCGTAGGTAACGCCCACTGTATGGAGACCACTTTGAATTTGAATGGCATATAGATTCTGACCCTCTATTTCAACCGGGACACCAGAATCGCCCACGCAGATAACCACTTACCTACTGCACTCGAACGAACGAATGAATAATAGAAGGCGGGGACTAAGTTTCTACATCTAAACACGGTATGTGCTTACTGTTTTCTAGTGTAGAGCAGAATCATATCTCGTATATAGACTACGAGAGCATAGTTTGGAGGTCATCTCGTGTTAGTATAAGCGGTTCCGATTATATGCTTGCATCCCTACTGATTGTAGTTACGTCAAATCACAACGTTCTCGTTTTTGATATGCAGCTTTATTTGTGCCCGATGGCAAACGAGGTATGTTGCGCGATTGATTGGCGCTTATTAAGGAACGTTTTTGTTTGGGTTGTGAGGCTCGCTTCTTTTCTTATAGTCTTATAGCTTCTGTGTGGATACTCGCGACATTTTCTGCTTTTTGATGTAGACAAACGTATGCCTATGTCGATCATTCTACATTGACACTGAACAATGTCTCTCTTTAGGTCTTGTATATTATCAATCGTACTTTAATGCGTGCGGCAGAAATCAAAGTATTGCGTAATTAGCCATCCACCAAAGATCATCTCGCAAGCAGAACTGCTGTAGTGCATACCATAAGAGCGAGAGTGATAGGCTGATGTGGGCTATATGTTGTAGTAGTGCCACTTTCATCTTCCTCCGCAGGTAGCTCTATTTCGTTGTCTATTTCGCTACCCCAGCTACTTCTGCCATTTATCAATATGTTGGTCTGTAGGTGTCCAGTTGCCGCTGCATTGCGTCCGTTAAGTTGGCGCCTCCTACGCGCTGAGTTGAGACTGTAGTCGACGTCGATAACAAAATCTAGTGTCACCATCGACGTCAAACCAAGACCCGGGTCTGCACACGCAACGTTGCTTGTGAAGTCTATGGTTATCGTGGCCGTGAGGGCCCCAGGATTATGTACGATAGATGTTTGGGGCATTATATCCACGTCTGGCGCACAGCCATCTGCCGTGCTAGTTATCGACTGTATTGTTATTGCATCCATGTACTGGCCAAGGCTCGCCAATTCAGTAAGGGAAAGTGTGTAGTCCATTTCATCATCATAAATAATGCTGTCACGGTCCGCAGTTATTGCCATCGAGTACACATCGTCAACGAATGTCTCCGTTTTCTCGCACACGTTCTGTCGTGACACCGAGCAGAATCGGTGAGTTTATAAAAAAATATAGGACTATGTAAGTGATGGTGCTGATTTTAAATGAGTAAAGAGAGCAATTTCAACAGTATATGGCTGCAACAGGTACTGATTTCAGACAAAGTACTTACGATATCAGTGATATTAATCTGGAATGTGAAGTAGTTGACAGCTTCGCATTCTGTATTGTTAGGTAGATTATCTTGACACCGGGTATAGACATCCATAAACTTATACCCGCCCTGAAGCTGGCATGCCTATGGTGAGTTGAAAATCGGAGGAATGTTGGTTGTGGAAATCACGGTCATAGAAATTGTGAAAAGATGGCATAAAGCACAACCAATGCAAGCAAAAATCTCATCGATTCAACGAGCGTACTCACCATGGCATGATCGATATCCACAGTCCAGGTTTGAACGCAGGTCATATTCCCAGAGCAAGTGGCTGGTGATATCACGGCAGCGGCAGGGAGCGGTTGCTGTCCTGTACTACCCTCATCCCAGTGATCGCTTACCTCTGCAGTCCAATCTAAAGTCTGATCTATTGCATAAGGAGGCTCTAGCACCGTTTTGAATTTGAGGGTCGAGGTGCTGTATTTCGTAAGGCCTTTCGAGAACGATGTGATTGCAACACTCCCAACCACCGGTACAAGTATAGCATTTCCCCCCTCAGGTGTTTCTGTCCCATTTCCTACGTCTAGAGGTCCAGAGCCCTCCCCCGAGCCTTCATCTCGTCGAGATCTATATAGTGGTGGTGTAGGTATCTGATAGTCGGGAACCGACCCATGGCTTCTCCTGCTTGCGCTTGCAGTCTTTGGAGTTGCGGCAACCATTTGCTCATACACAGAATGCTCGAGCCCTGCCGCCACGTAGGAGTAGTATTCTTCTTGCTCACTGTCCACGAAGTCCTCAAAGAGAGCGGCATAGTTAACATTGTCACCTCCAAAATGACTTTGAATCAATCGATGTTCATCACCGTATTTGTACGCAGTTTCAGTGTCAGTGTACATACTCATGAACCATTCACCCTCTGCCTCTCTCATAGCGTAGAGCACTGATCTTGTCCGCTGCGCGTCGTTGAAGGAGCTGTCGCTCGCAAACTCTCTGATAAGCTCAAGTCGTTGATCGTACAAGCGCCCACTCTCGGCATTCCTTCTCCGCACAACTTTCACGAACTTAAATTTAAAAATAAGTGTCACTGTAGCGTCATTCCTTGAGCATGTGACATCATCGTCCAGGGTTAAGAAACCCCGAAACATCGTATTGCCCCTGTTATTGAAGGAGAAGGTGGCAAGTGAATATTTTATTATGAACGTTTGGAGGTCGGGCGCAGTATTTATCGGTTCTGAATGTATGCTAAAGTTAATCAATCTTAATACTCATGCTGGCATATTCCGAAAGAATAAAAATTACATACTGTAGCAGAGCCCAGCTAGTGAGTGATCCTGTGACAACCTTTCGTGGTATTGCACATTCCTTGATGCGGCGACTCAACTATGATACAGAAAGTAAGAGAAAACAAATGCTATCAATGAGTTTTAATCGTGTGCACCACGGGGGATTAGAGCACGACTATTTCTACAGGTATCATGATAGTCTATGAAAGTGGTGACATGCAAACTACGTAACATTTTTTGACGCGGAACAAAGAGGATCTGAAGGATAATTATAAGCCGCTTCAGTGCTGTGGACGATGTTTGTGCATACCGAAAGCAGATCACTGATGACCCAGCCATTAGGTGTATCAAGTCCATACTCTAGTAAGATAGGGGTACCCTGTATGCAAATAAGTGTTAGGCCAATTAGTCATATTTAACGGCAGCAACAAGCCAATGACACTTCAATCCGCTATCATTATAACTTGGCGATACATGCAGCTCTCAAATCTTTTCATGTCTCATGTTGTGTCATAATAATCAAAAGAATGTGTTCGTTTGAGGCAGGGACCAAAAGCTCTTTTTACAGATATCTAATGTGCCTAGTGGTATATATGACATACAGACTGATCTCAGAATGACTCAAATCTGCAATATGAAATTGGACTTGAAGAAGGCAGTAATCACATACCGCGGGGAATACAGTTCTGAGATCAACATCGCTAACTGCGCCGGCATCTGTGATAGCGTTTTCATCATCCGATGTGTAACTGCGAACGAAAAAACATAATAGAATAAAACAGTATAAGGATATCAGAGGCCAAATTTAAACGAGAGGCTTCTTCATAAATTCGAATTCTAAATGTCGTGCTCGAATGGCCCGGTGTTGCTCATGTAACAAAGGGATTCACATACTATGAAACAGTGGCTGCGACGGGATCGGCGCCAAGCATGAACTGATGGTCAGTTCTGTTGCAGATGACTGGTGAATCTAGACTGATTGCAAAATCTGACTGTGAAAAGTAGGGAACAATATAGCAGCATGTCAGATTTTGGATCAAGTGCATCTCACAATACTATCAGCGAGAAAGTTGTTAGTCAGGTGGGATGAGATCACACAATTTGCTAAAATCGGCAGATTGTGTGTATGTATCCACGTCAGTGTTGTCAATCTTTTGGTGATATTCTTGAGCCGATAACAAAAATGTTGTAAGTGGATACAATCGTCCTTGTTGAAGATCAGCACCTGAGCGAGGGTGGATACTGCAACCGGCATCTACATGATCAACTATCAACATGAACGATGAACGGTTCTCTCGCGCTATAGTGCTAACACATGGTCCATACCAAGAAAGATGATGGACAAGCCTCGACCATAGTAGGTTGATAGAAGTGCAACTGACTCTGGTTCGGCTGCCAAGTCTCGGGACATCGCACTGGCACTCCTTTGAAAAGGTAGATTCCATCCAGGGAGCAATGACCATTATGCTGAACAGTAAACGTCAGATACTAGACAACGAAATCCAAAAATGCAAGAAATTAATATATGAACAAATTATGGATTTAAATGCGTACAACTGTTTATAGCTCTGAATGGCAACCTGCATCTTGAGATGCAATTGAAACTGATTATTGGCGGTCGGAGTCTCAGCAAAGCATTCGATCGCGAATATTTACTACCTTGTGTATGCGCAAGAAACTGATACATACCTGAATACATACGAACAGACCGTAGTTGTTGCCTTCACAGATATTAGAAATAGATAGCTCGGAGGGAATATTTCGCGTCCCAAGAACGGAATCGTACTTTCCAAGAGGTACAGATACAGGATAGTCCACAAGTGAGAATGGAGATATCAATACGGACCGTAAAACAATTGTACTAGTGCCATTAGTGCCTTTACCCAAGGTAACGCTGTGGACGCTGATATCAGGCTGCGGATGATACACGTCCGAATAGATCCTGACATAAAACAAAGGCAAAAAAAAGAGTTTTAGGGTTTAAACCCTAAACCCTAAAACCCAAAAAAAAACCTAAAACCCTGTTCTGTTGTAGTGTGCTTGCAAAGCATACCCTCTAGTCTCCCACAGCTTTGTACGCGAGTGGTCATCTCAAATTCACTCAGGAACAGTATGATGCAATATGGTTGTACTCACGTTGTGTCAAAGTCATCGACCGTGATAGTGATCTTCCTGGGAGTCTTAAATGAAAAATCTTGTCGGTAGTCTCCTTGCCGAGATTGGTAAATGAAGTCCGGGATTGGGGTGATAAATCCGTATCTGAGAGCTCCAGTAAAGAGCCAGTACTCACCATCGGTGTCTGAAGTACGTTCTATACCATCGTCATTGAAGCACTCCTATATTTTTTAGTAATGAAACTTGATTAGAACAGCTGATAGTGCAATTAAATAAACAAACTGGTCATCAAGCAGAAAAAATACCACTGCCATTAACATGGCCGCTTTGAAGGATATAATACAATGGGATACATTCCAAATCGATGTTGTTACTTCCTGTGAGGGGCTCTAGCTCTGTCATAATTGCAATTAGCATTTCAAGAACGTCAGTGATTTACCTGAAATGATACAGTCAACAAAAACCGATTTTTGCAGTCCACCATTGGTAGCATTGCGAGGCCTATAATCCCAGTCGAAAGTTGAGTGTTCTCTGTTGATATATTACAATTTCCTAGACTGATCCATTGAATTCTGTTTCGATATTGGTATATGAATGTCATCCTAACAATGTTTAGATAACAATCCAGAAGCAACAACAACCACACCATGAAATGCTGTCCAAAAGAATCGCCATCTAATGTGCTAGGAAATCAGCAACTCACCTTCTACCCACTACTGGTTCTTGGTCGAGCGTGAAATCGATATTGTCACCGTCTTGTGCGTTTGATGTAATATCTACGATGCCAAGCGTGTCCTGCATAGCTATTTGGTATGTATATGTAATAAAATAAATACATTTGATTGTCTATGGTTTCTAAAAAGATATAAACTAACTTCTTGCATGTGCGTTGCAATTTGAAAGACTTGACATACCCAATAAAGCTGAGTTGGATGTGGTGCACTGCTGGTCTTCAGTTGTTGACAGGATACATTCTGTGGGATCAGCTATTTTACCCACATACTCCGCTTGACATAGACAGAATTGTCCATCGAGTAGCTCACCTGATATAGTGAATATATACATTGTTGTTACTACGTATCGAAAGGATATTATTTAAGGCTGTATACTGCTCCGCTTAAACATTATCATTAAAGGTCTTTAGAACCTACCTGTACCAGACTGACAATCTGTTCCGATGACCTCGGATACGCCTAAAACAAATGATAATATTAATTTAGCTAATTGCATAATGACGGAGAGGAGCTTGTAAACAGTGTGCAATTCATTTCTTAATTTATGGCAAAGCCGAAGTTTCGTTACTTTGTATTTATACTTGCATGCACCTCTATTTGCATGCTTGCATGCCTTAAGGGGGGAGGTTTGATTCGGTGTCAGTGATTGCAACAACATTCCTACATTCCAGCAAGCTCCGGATCATGTGCGAGATTGTTGGCATTCCCTATACCTAAGTGAACGCGTGAGCATGACGGGTCTCTATTTTTTTTAAACTTTGCTTATCAGTTAGAAAGGTATTTCAAAAGTCAGAACCTTAGTTTATATTGAGGTACCCATCTAATTTTAAATCTCTATGATTCGACCTCGCGAACACCTCGATCTTATGGTCTGGTAACCCCATGAAATGATGACATACAACCATCGATATCATATATTTTTGATAATTATTTCTCATTTTATTTAATCCTGGCAGCTAAATACATACCCGTTTGCGCGGTGATTTAGTCTTCGTTCATATTCAGTGTTTACACTTTACAGTAGTAGACAGACTTCTGATATTTTATATTGATTTTCGAATCAAAATCACATAATATTTGTCACCAAAAGGGGCACATTTTTATGTATATTTTAGACTTGAGCTACAGCCATACACCATTAGTCAATTACACAGGCCACAGGGCTATGCTTTTTCTTGGGGGTTTTTTTTTCAAAACAACATTTTGCTGTGTTCAGAAATATTTGTTTTCGTTGTTTTTTTCTTTCTTTTTTAAAAAAAACAAAAACAATAAAACAAACACTCGAAAGAAATTAGAATCTGTGACCAAGTTATCTTGTTTTTGATATTGAGTCACAACAGTTCACAACAATTCAACACTCAACTCAAACTGTCAACAGCTTTTTCTTTTTTGGAAGCAAAAGCATGCACTAATATGTATCACATTCCAATTGAAGAAGGCGACAGAAATACATATATATTTACACTCATACATATTTATTTGCATTATAAAAACCTAATTTTTTTTCAAAACAATATGTACATACTGCAAAACTGTATTTATTAAAATTTACATACATAATATTTATATTCTTTACCTTTGTTTTGATTTTGTTTTTTGTTTTAAAAATATTTTATAGTTGCCATCGTTTTATATTTATTTTAAAAAAAATAGATGTTTTGGTTTGGTTTTTTATAATATTACAATATATTTTGGTAATAAAAAGGGCTGCAAAAATTGGAAATTGAGAAAACTAATTGAAACAAATCTATTTTTGGATATGGTTCAAATTGGAACGTAGAATCCTTTGAATGTTTTTCAGGCCTATGGAGGCGTCCATAAGATTCTAGATTATAATTTGAACCATACATTTATACTGAATATTTTTAAATACCTAAAAATTCAATTCGAACCAATATTTCTCAAGCACAAAGCACACGGATTTCCACTAATTTTCTCAATTGTATGTACGCATTTAATTCTAAAATAAACCCCTCAGAGTGAGAGGAGCCAGGAGTCTAGAAGAAGGGAGGTCAGGGACTCCTGAGACTGGGGAGACTGGGACTTCTTGTTTAGGAGTTAAAACTTGAGAGACGAAGTCCACATATTTGGGGGTGGGGTCGGGCCCCCCGTTGGGCCCTTGGGGTTTATAAATATTTTAATGAAGAATGTCAAAAAATGAAAAAATGAAAAAGGCACAAATCGCAAATATTTCAGACACTCCTTTTTTTGTTTTGTATCTGTTTTATTACATATATATTTTTAAAAATATAATCAAAATTAACGGTATGTATACAGTTTCTACAGTATATTTATATTTTAAAAGTTTAGGTTTTATTTTTTATTTTACTTTTTTAGCTCTAATATTTTCTATGTTTCTAAAAAACGAAATGTTACAAGGCCCTCCAGACTCCAGTGCCTCCACAGAGTGGGATCTCAAGTTCTCAACTCTCATCTCCCATATGTAGCCTTCTGAAAATTCAATATATTTACTAAAAGTACGTACAATCGACCAATCGTACATCTGCGCTAAAAAGTAAAATGATTGAACCCGATCTTCGCTCATTTCTCTATTCTCGAGAGAGTACTCAGTACACACTACAGTGACGTGAATTGTGATTCGCTATAAGTCTTAAAAATACATAGCCGCATCACTGTACCACACATATCCTGTGTGTGGAACTGTGGATTACTGCCAGACCGGCCAATTTGGTTCGACTAACGGCTCCAGTGACGACTGATACCGTGCGACTTCTAAGTTTTTAGTGAAGTCTCTCTGGAGAGAAAGCGGCCTCCTCTCACTAAATAGTAAATATTTGCTCTCTCTCTTCACTCCTAAATAATTAGTCACAGATCAATGATCCTGGTCAGTGCACATACTCTTTTCAAACATGTTTTCTGATACCAGCTGAAATTTAGCACATCGATAGGTAATCGTCAGGGATTACCAAATTGAAAACGCGGGAGTGATAATAATAAAAATACTGTATTTACATACATAGTTACATGTGTAAGGTGTACCCTCCTGAAAGAATCATATCCTAAGCCTACATACGCACACAAGAAAGAAGGAGCCGACACGCGGAAATTTTATCAGTGATATTTCACGCCAATATATAGTTCTAAGTCCATACATTTATATGACAATAGGAACATAGGAACCCGTGGAAATTCGGAAACCTCGACCAGTTGATTATTAGTATAGTGAATATTTAATTGTTTTCGCACCTCGACCCTACCATTGCAAATTGCCACATCACACTTATCCCGTCATCTTGGCTTTTTTTAGCATTCAGTTGTGTGCTTGGGCGTCCAACTTTTGTTTGACATGCTTTGTAGACCGAATAACACTTCATTACTTTGTTATTGGCCAAGAACATTCCTCCGACATAGGCAATAATCACGATCATTTCTAAATAATCTTAGATCGTACTGACGTTTTAAAAGTAATTTAATTCCGAAATTCGGGATTTCTGTTCAACTCAAAAGATGCGCAGACGTATATTCTCTCCCACTATGCATATATGTATGTATAGCATTTGTGTTTTACTTACAAAATTATGAAAATTTATGATGGACTGGACTGAGAGTATCCTGAAGTAGATGCAGGACTAAATACAACTCGCTCATGGATGGAAGTATGTTTTATTCTTAATACCGACCCTTACTTCGGTCTGCCGTGTTGAGGATGATGTATGCTCTGTTGAGGACGATGTATGCCGGGTTGTGATAGCCGTGTCTTACATCCCTTTTGCCAGGAAACATCTTCAACTATGTCTCCGCTGGAAATTGAGTTTTAAATCTCGAACTCAAAACGAACTCTGACCCCATTCCGAACACGCAGCGACAAAAGCATTGACAAAAGATAGCTGATAACGATTAAGCTCAGAATTTAGTGGGAAATCGCACATGAACATTAGCAAATAATACTCAGTGGTAAAATTATACTATAATTGTGTACTACAAGAACGAATCAAAACTTGCTTTTCAACAAGAAGATGTCGCAGCTTGAGTTTGAAAGTTGATATATTAAAGGTTGTGCCTGTCACAATTAACTTGCTATGTGTATAATTGCTTTAGGGTTTTTAAGAGTGATCGCCTCAAGTGCCTGCGATTGGTGTAGAAAAATAGCATACCATGAATGCGTTCGTGGCTATGCAACCACCCTTCCAAATCAATTCGCAGTGAATTTTATTTCTGTGTATATATATATACTATTTAAAATAAACTCATAAAGGATTTCACACCTTTGCCAAATTATAAATATGTATGTTCGTCTTTTTTTATGGGCATTTCTCTGACAAAGTCAGCAAGCGAAATATAGATGTACGAGCAATTTTAAATGGTAAGGTATAAATTCAGGACTGGCCCTAACCTGCCTAACGTATCGCAACCTCCTACTATACCTTTATCAAATGCTCAAATGCATTCGCGAAATGCGTGCCCGGCGATCGAATTGATGTCCTAGAGCTTTGGCTCATATTGTTTCTTATCTAGACCTCAAAGACCTGGCTGGCTGTGTATCGTCTTACCGTACGTTGAGAATGCACTGCATCAGTGACCCCGCCCTCATTGCGTATCTTGTAGGCAAGCGTGTAAATGTATACGCAAACCAGCTTGTGACAACCATACCAATCGACTTTGAAATCAGATTCTCCTCCGCGCGGCAGATTCGGAAAATAGATCACCTGCTAAACAGTTGCCCTTTGGACACCGGAAAATTATGCAGATTTATTGTTCGCAATTGCAAGTTACACGAACGTTTATTCACTTTCAACGTAATTCTAAACGCGGTCCTATTTGGGTTACTTGACTATATGAGACTATTTCTCGCTTACGAGTCGCGTGACGTCTCATAATCTAATAATACCGCATTGCACCAGGCAGCCAGTCAAGGTTTTGCAGGTATAGTGCAGTACCTTCTCGCAGCTGTGCGCGTGAGTCTTGATACATTGGATAATCGCGCGCTAACTTCAGCGTCAGATAAATGTCATGCGGAAGGTGCGCGCGTGGACCCCACAGAGAATCACGACGCTATACACGCTACGATTACAACAGACCATCCGGAGGTGGTAGGATTACTATTGGCAGATCCTACAGTCCACACGATGGATGTGGATCGATCTGTACTCCAGTGAGCTGCCAGGTAAAATTTCCGAGACGTGGGGGGTTTTTTTAGCCAAGGGGATGACCTCGTGTTTCCAGACAATTCGAACAAGCATATCAGAAGTTGTTGTATCCGGTAGAGGTGTCGTTTCTTCTCAAGGGGGCATAATTAACAGTAACCAAATTTCAATCACTTAAATGGTCATTTTAAAGTTTACAATTCGAGGATCATTTAGTCCAGTACAATATATATAATCATAAAAATCGCCGCAGTGTAAGAACCAAAAAATCGCCAGTAGCTATGCGTACTTGTATTCGTATTCTATATTCTTGATTAGCGTGTGTAACATGCAATGCTGATGCCCTACGGACTTGCCCGTTCTCCCTTAAATTGTACACTTATAGAGAGGGTCATGTGCTGATGGTACCTTTATGTTTACTTGTTGATTATTGAAACACATCCATGAGAATGCATTTAGGACAAGACAATGTACCACCGACTGATGTATTTATACCGAGTCCCGACTCCCGACTCCCGCCGGCTCCGAGTCTCCGACTTCGAAGTTTGTCTACTAAATACATACTAGACTCCTAGTAGAGTCAAACAATATTGTTCTGTCATTTTATACATAGTGCTCACTTTATCATAATATTCAATACTACAACGGAGGAAATGGGAAGGAAGAGAAGAAAGAAATATTTAAATTGAAATAAACACATGTTCTATATTTATAATTTGAAATGAGACCGAATAGAATTTGTATCAAAAGTAGTACAATTGTCGTTTCCACCCTGTGCACAGGGAAAGTATTAAAAAAGACTATACAAAAATATACCACATATTCGTCTACAAATTAATACAGGTAGTTTGTAACTTATTGTTTTTATCCTATTTGTTCAATATTGTTGTTGGAAATGAAAAATTGAGAAGCCAAATCCGTCAGCAAGTCGTCATGAGCTAAACTCGTGACACTGTTGAGAAAAGTAAACACACAAAATACTATAGAGCCCACAATCGACATCTGCATGATCTCGATCTGCAAGAGAAGAGAGAGATGGGAACAAAAACACAAAGATAGTATTTATTTATCTATAATAGTCAACCCGCATATGCAGTCCACACATACGCATACAACATAGTCTAGCGGAATTGTATAGGTGAGTTTAATATAGTTTGCTGCACTACTTGAAACATTATTCTTCGAACCTCCTCGCTATCACCCGTGCGTGCAAAAATTCATACCATACGTGTGTCTACGTTTCAATTTATATGTGGGGTATTAGAGACTAGAAGGCGAGACATACCTAGCGCTCGCACCGAGTTATGCGATCTACCATGGCTGTATTGAGATCAGGAGTTTTAGTTTACAGCAGATGGCCGTCACTCGTATTGGAGTGTTGCCCAGCAAGTCTGTGTTGATATTTTCAAATTTTTGACACCATTCTATTTGCTTTCACAAGTTTCAGCTAATTGTCCCGTATATCGTATTCATACGTTGTACGGGTATTCACATCGCGATACAGTACACCAAGTACAGATTATCTTTCGGATCGATACACCTGTAACTGATAGTATGAGTTAGATGAGATGCTCTAGGTCCTTGGTCGGTACTTGCTGCCTGCTATGCATTTCAGTATTCGATTATTGTTAAGGTGACCGGGATATTTCGATCTCGTAGGCACAGATACACTTAACCAATGTAAAAGTACTTGTATCTCATATATATATATAAAACATGGTCGAGACCTGCTTAAATCCTATCTTTTTGATATTTGCCACCACAGATTTCTCCAACCAAAATGTCCAAAGTGTTAGTCGGAGTGAAGCGAGTCGTAGACTATGCTGTAAAGATCCGTGTAAAACCCGACAAGTCTGGGATCGTCACCGCCGGTGTTAAGCACAGCATGAATCCCTTCGATGAGATCGCCGTAGAAGAGGTAATTATATGTTGTTGCTGTGCATTTTACATTCACACCGTTGTTGCTGTGTATGAGGTTCAATACAAAGCTTATATATATACAACATTCATACAACGCCTGTGAGTAATATAAATCATCGGACTTTTACAACGTAGAAAAAATTCAGCCGTCCACATACATACCAGGACAAGTAAAAAAAAGGTTAGAAATTAGATCCATGTCAATTGTTTTCGTAAGGTATTCTATTTGTAGAGCTGTCAATCATCACTGGCCAAAATCCCCAGCTTCTTAATAATCATCACACAGTCTAGTGAAGTGTTGCTACTTTAAGGATTGTTATTCCTTTACATTCTATTCTCGTAAACCCGTGCCGAATCAGCGACTTACTTTCATCGTATTGGTCGCATTCAAACACGAATCGAAGATAGTATGACACAGTGCGGTAGTTGTTATTTTGTCGCGATGGTTTAGCTCTCAAATGACCGGTGAGTCGAATGCATTGGCGTATACACCGAAGCAGTTTCTTACTGATATATAATATTGATATTACAAAAACCTCAGGCACTTCGCTTGAAGCAGAAGAAGGTGGTCGGGGAGGTTATCGCTGTCAGCTGTGGCCCCAAGACGGTATGTGTGAGTGGCACCTATCGGAAGCCGTGGGTGTGGGTATGCAGTATTCTCTTTGTATGGCGACTTTTGCGAAACTGAAAAATACTGCTCTTCCGCTGGAGCCTTTTAAGGACAGGATGTGTGCGTGTCTTATTGAAGATTCGATCAATGTGCTAGTATGCGTGGAGTAGCCTGTCTTCTACGGGCTACTGTTGTCAGTACCTTGAGGAATTGCTGATGTTGTTTATATTGATGCGTATTCTTTGTGCATTACGTATTCCTGGTGAGGAGACTTCGCCGGAATATGCTCGGTGGGCTTGGTGTGTGTATTGCCCATTTTTGTGTTCGTATTGCGACATGCTCTAATTTACGCTTATTCGTACATATGGAATTTTTTTTCAGTATTTTTCACGAACGTGGAATGTGCACGGTGACTTGGTCAGCAGATGTGCATCAAATTTTGTTTTGCACTTCTCTCGCGATATTCTGCACAAGGATCTGTAGGCTTTATCTCGAGTCGCTTGAGAAGTCAGTGTGGTGATACACATTTTAGCTCTCTAAGCCACCACAACCTATGCGCACGGTTTACATATACCGTTGTGATGGACATTAATCGAAGTGGACTAGTTGTTGGTTTGTATGTATTTGATTATCCGCATCTTACGTCTCCGCTAAGAAATGTTTCTGGCTTAGTCATAGATCAAATTTAGATTGCCATAAATATTCCACAGGTTTACTTGTCGTAAGCGGTTCCGTACTGTGAACACTCTTAATGGTTATAGCGACCTTCGTGCCTAATGGGACTTGCACTTTACATATAGTTCTACTGTAACCGAAATGAGCAGGTTTAACTTGTACATATACATGGAAACCACCAGATGCAGTCTTTTAGATTCGTGTGCTCTCTGGGTGGCATCCCCCGCAGTAATTGTCACTACCATTATCTTTTATCGAACAAACATGTACTGCTTAAGTCAGAATTCGGTGCCGTATGTCGATGTAACCCTAAAGCCCATTTGCTTGAGTTTGAACAATTGCTTAAAACATCTGAAACCTTCAATTAATCGATCAAACATCATTAACACAACAGAGTCAGGAAACTATCCGAACTGCACTCGCGATGGGAGCTGACAGAGGCATCCACATCGACTGTCCCGAAGATGCCGAGCCACTTGTCATTGCCAAGATCTTTGCAGGATTGGCGAAGAAGGAGGGTGCTATCCTCATTCTCACCGGTAGGTGTCCTACGTCATAATTACTGGATCATGTTGTGAACAGTGTTTCGTTATAAAACTTTTTCTGCGCAAGTATACATGTATGCCCCAATTGGTGCTTGTGTCTTTCAGAGAACCAATCTAGTAGTTAAAACGAACGTCTGTTTCGCGCGAGGTATAGTCTCTGTCCAGGGTTTTAGGATATTGAAGCCGCAATCTGGAAATATAATGATCTACAATTAGATGTGTCGACGGCTTGAATTGATGTGCGTGTGTGTCCCATTTTTAGTTTCATTTTCCGGGAAGCATAGTGAAGGGTTTTTGAAGGTTGGTTCTGAATGACAAGCGTACTTATAGCGACCTACCTGTGTAAACAGTATGTCTTTTTGACTTTGCTTTCTGTATGTTGTGCAGTACTTGACTTGAGATCAGCATATCTATGTGAAAGTTGTATCGTCGATTGAAAACAATAACTCTACACACATCAGGAATGACATCACGAACACCACATCGTCGTTGGTTTGCGAGTATCTCATGACAGTTTTATTGCACGCTGCAGGTAAGCAAGCCATTGACGGTGATAACAACCAGACCGCACAGATGACAGCGGGTATCTTGGGCTGGCCTCAAGCTACTTACGCCTCTGAGGTGACAGTTGATGCTGACGGCACCAAGGTAGTACGTGAAATCGATGGAGGACTCGAGACTATCACTACGTCACTCCCGGCTGTGATCTCTGCCGATCTCAGGTGAGTTGATTTGTTTTAATATGATCGATTTTGTTTGTATCGATGATCATTCTGAGTAATTTGAATTGCTGTTGGTCACACAACATCTTGTTTCGGGTTGTCAGAGTTTTTGGTGTTGTTGATTTGCCAATTATGGGGAATTGAATCTGTCTCGCTACACAATGTATACGGGAGATTAACAACTGGACGCTATTTAATATTCTCCATTCTGAAATCATTAGATTGAACGAGCCCAGATACGCCACCCTGCCAAACATCATGAAAGCTAAGAAGAAGAAGATTGACAGTTCCATTACCCTTGCGGATCTGGGTGTTGAGGCGAACAAGCGTGTAACAGTTCTGGAGGTCACCGAGCCTGAGGCTCGCAAGGCTGGTATAATGGTTGCAGATGTCGATGAGTTGGTGTCTAAGTTGAAGGAGGCAGGTGTAGTTAACTAAATAAACTGCTATGTACATACAGTTTCTCTCATGTCAAAACTACACCACAAGTTTGGAATAACGCTTGCAACTTGCAGCTTCCTGAGGATTAAATGCTGGTGTAAACTTTTTATCAAACCTTACAATAAGTATCGAGCAAGATAAATGAGGGCAATTTGAAGCCAAGTGGACTGGCAGTCCCAAGGTTAATATTGAATACATCAATGGAATCTGTTGGTAGAAATATTGAGCCGGGAAAAAAAATAGTAGGCTGGAAGGAGCTGAATAGTGTAATATCAATCCGTGCCCATGTGCTAAACTAATATCACGGCATAACAGAAAATCGAGGTCGCAAGCACTGCATTTCATGAAACATGCGTTCAGATGGACACTGGAAATAGATGACACCAATAGTTCTTTAAAGGGTAGTCATATGCTAGCATGATTTTAAGCAGAGAACAGGGTTTAATTGAATTTTAGGGTAGATACCGTTACTCCTGGGCAATTGTCTGCTGTAGTTAAGCCGAAAAGGGGTTCAAATGAGCTAATAAACAGTTATCCAGAACTAACACACTTGATTATTAAACCTTGGCTATCAGAGCGGAAAATCGAACTTGATACACCTATCACTGACCATGGAGCCCGGCTGTATGACGGGGCCAACTGCTTGAGTTTTTACTCAAGTATTCCTCTCAGAATTTCTGCTGTATTTGCTGCTGATCGAAATCTCTTCGTTTTCGTTGATTCTTCTTGATTTAATTGTATCATCTGTAAGGTGTTGAGTCGATACTGGTTGCTCCAGATATGGTGCCCTGGCACAGAACAACCAGCAGGATAGAATTTACAGAAGCAGTATACCTGTTCAAACCATAGGTAAAGTTGAAAAGCAAGTATATGACCACTCGCCCCGAGCTACTCGCGGCAGTTCGACGTCTC
This sequence comes from Sphaeroforma sirkka, assembly GCA_001586965.3. Taxonomy (NCBI): domain Eukaryota; class Ichthyosporea; order Ichthyophonida; genus Sphaeroforma; species Sphaeroforma sirkka. Next base: position 29,900 of record LUCW03000716.1, on the reverse strand, counting down.
AAATTCCCTTCAATTTTCCAAGAACCTCTCCAACGAATATGAAGCCTGATATACATGTAGACATACAAAACTTTATCCAGATTAAAATGAATAATATCATCCCTATATGACTTTTAAGCATATCCTGGTAAAGCCAAATAAAAAAGCGTATTTATACCTTCGATAACATAACCCAAAGATCTTTTTTAATCCAAATTGTCGTATCAAATGGGCGGTATTTCATAGAAATCCGCGTCTGAAAACATTCAGCAGATAGTAAATCTCCGCCATACTTCATTTCTATTAAATAATCCACAAATGAAAGCGCAATACTACAGTATACAAGAAATTCTCAAGGAAATGCATTTTAAATGCGAAGTTTTGAACATTGTATTCTATTATCACCGTTCTCTAATAATCATGAACGTGTCATTCTTATTGCCGGTCGTTCTCTACATATCCGGAATCAAGTACATGGCAAGTTCAAACCATACCCGCCGAGGCCGGGTTGTATTGCGTGCCGCACCAAACTTTTTCATGTGAGTTATTTTTTTAACTAGCCATTCTACATCAAGGGATGAAGGCCGAGTATCCAGACGGAGCCTTGCCTTCATAAATTGAACGCTACAAAACTCTGCTAGGTATAATAAATAATGTGGTTAACTGTGCATGCACCTAAAGATTAGATGCGAAGTTTGGCCGATTATGAGCATTGCTAGGTTGCAGTATACGTAGTGTGGAGTTTATCGTAAAGGTCATACCAGAATGACCCTAGAGTTAGACAAAATACCAATGTCTCCCAAGATTGTTCTAAAAAAAAAAAATGAGAAGAGGTAATAAGGGTGGTTCTTAACGAGAGGTCTCTATTAAAAGTAAATAAAATTAAAGGGTACTTTTGCGACGGTCCTTTGCTCAGTTTTTTTTTTGCCATCCCAGCCGTTGGAATTGAAACCGTTAATTTTGAGAATAAAGCCATCCTAGTGGTTGATGAAATCCAATAAAAAATAGTATACCTATGCCGCTCAAGATATACGAGCAATGCTGCGTCTTTCTATTGGTTGCAATATGGTAGAATATTGAGTGTCAAAGTATCGTTGTGTGAGCTGACCTACCATGTCATTATTACGAAAAAAAATTAAGTAAAATAATTGCCGTAATTTTTGTAAGAAATACGTATTAAGGCACATTCCTGAATTTGAAAATTTAAGATTTATGCATGGTGAGCAAATTGAGAATTGGGAATTATGAAGTATGCACCGCAATTTTGGGCCATTAAGAAATATTCTATTTCTTAATTAAGAAAGAAGGATTAAGGCAGGTGATAGACTTATTAAGAATCGTGTATGATATCTTTTTAAAAAATTTAAGAATTATTAATAATCATGTATACCGATATCTGAAGAAATTTTAAGAACCGGTACTTATTTTATAGTTGCAATACGACATCGTATTTGAACCGATTGGAATCCCCACCGGTGTAGAAATACGGCCTCCGGTCAGTCTAAAATATCAAGATCAATTGCGATAATACATTGGTTTTTATTTGTATTTTAAATAATTTAGTACAAGCTCTTTTTCCAATATTTGCAAAGTGTTCTAAATTCACTTTGATGGCTCCAATAGCCTGAGTATTTGGTATGACTCATCTACTTGGACCTATTTGAGACATTAGTAGATGTAGGATATTATAAACTAAATTTTATAATCTCCGAACTACTACTTATAGATTTTGGTCTTTCTTTTTTTAACTTTTCTTCAGATGGAACTTTATTTATATCAGCTAATGTATTAACGTGACTTACGTTATTATGTCTATTTACAAATTAGGCAAGTGGTCATGAACACTTAGTACTTCTAGTGAAAATTATTCAATAAAGAACAGCTAGAGGTACGCCCTGTGTGATCGAGGATATTTAGGCTCTTAACAAGAGGCAGTCCCGATCATTCTTACACAAGCTACCACTGCTAAATCCTAACTGACTAAATTGTATTTTAGTTTAATATAGTTTGAAACCTAGTAATTTCCATCGAAGTTTACATATTTTTCAGTTAAATAGTAGTTACAGTAGTGTACTGCTTCTAGACTGTCTGACATCGATTTACTATCCAGCAAATACTATGGCTAAGGGTACTTCTAAAGGCAAGGGAGCCGCTAGCTCTAAGCCTGCTAAGCCTGCCGAGGTTCCTGAGGTCCCTGTGGAAACACCTAGTTGTCTGGAGTTGAGCCTGCCGAGGATACTGTTGGGGAAGAAAATTCTGAGGTTGGTACAGAGGATTATTCTGAGGATGACTCGTCGGATCCTAAAGCCTTAGAAGAAAAGGTATCTACTACCGCGGAAAGGCTCGCCAGCGTCCGTGTATCACCTAGGAGTGAAGCTCAGGACCCCAGCTTGCCCCTGACCACGTGCCGTCAAATATTGGGGATAAACGTCGAAAGGCTGGAAAATTCGTGGATACGAATGTGGGGGGCATTATAACTCCACATCAAAGGAAGTATTGGACCTGTCCGAAAATTTTGGTTTCGCCATCGATGGAGAAGCCATTCCATTCAGCTCAAATCTTGGGGCCGAAGCTAAGGACGCCATAACTCAACAACGAGTGGTTGGATCCTCTCAATCTCGACGCCAATTGAACCGCACTGAAGCGCTCTTGATGGAGACTCTGGGAGCTAACCTCTTTAAGAAAGTCAATGATGACATCATCGCCTATGGTGATTTGCGATCTATGCCTTGGTCTGTCTTTGAGAAGATAGTACACAAGCATACCAATTCCTCTACTAGAGTACTTAGTACCACGAGCTACACCCAGCCCACTAAGCGAAACGCAGTAGAGACTAATACTGCGCGTTGTACTAAGAAACCTCGCACTACTACTGGAGGGGGTACTGGCTCTCCTTCTACCGAACCAAAAGGTGAAAAGAAGGTGAGAGCGCCTTGCAAGAAGTGTGGTTACAACCTCACAAAACGTAATGGCAAGTGGAATGGTAGACACGACCCTGTTAAGTGTGCACCAGGCAAGCCAGATTTTGGACACTATATGAAAGAGTGTGCTACTTGCAAGGGTACTAACGGTTGGCACAAAGAGGATTGCAAGGACTTACCGGACGTCCAAGTTAAGCACTGACAGTACCATATGTGTGCACTAGAGCAAGATTATGAGAAAATGTTCAATAAAATCCATACCAAAGGAGATGAACGTATCTTTCAAGCAGTTTTCGTAAATGGAGAAAAAGTTATGGCACTATTTGATCCAGGGGCTGAAGTCTCAGCTATCTCATGCCGAGTAGCCTACGCTACAGATATGGCTGTCCATAACGAAACAACTGATTTAATCTTGGGAAATGGCAAAGTTACTACTTGCGAACAAGCCATTGACTATGCACACATAATGCTGTCAGATAGAAGAGAAGTGAAGACTCACCTAATCGTTACTGACATGTCTCAGAAATACGATTTAATTATAGGTATGCCTGATCTTCTCAGTTTAGGTATAACACTCACTGGTCTGCCTAATGGGCTAGACCCGAATAAAGATCAGTCAGATGATAATATGTTAAAGATACCTAAACCTCCGGAAGGTGAAGCAAAGGATATGATTCCGCACTTCACCGATATAATTATGGACTTAATTATACAAAACAGGAAGATTGCAATAACTGACTGGTGTATGTTTAAGTTCTCTAATGGGTACGTTAGACTTGACTTAACAAACGTCGACTTCTCTAAGTTAAAGTGTCCTTCACATAACTACGTGAGTTGGAGACACAAAGACGTTGTCAAAACCCAAATCGAAGATTGGTTAAAACAGGGTCTAATTGAAATCAATTATGATGCAACCCCAATTAACTTAGCTCTCTTAGCGGTCGATCAATATAAATCTGATGGAACGTTTAGTAAAACAAGAGTAGTACTAGACCTGTCGCCAATCAACAAACTAATTCCGCAACATAGTTTTCCCTTACCTAAGATAAGCGAGATACTACGCAAAATGGAGGGTGCGACTATCTTTCCAAGATAGACTTAAAAGCTGCATTCCATCAACTACAGATATATGAGCCTCATAGGAAATACTTTTCCTTTACTTGGCAAGGTAAGAAGTACCAGTTTAAAGGTGCACCTGAAGGCTTACACATGTTACCTTCTTTCTTCCAACAAGTTATGACGGAACTATTTGCGGACCTGTCGTATAACGTATCAGTCTATTTAGATGATATAGTTATCTTTACAAAGACAGCACATGAACATGCTAAACTCGTTAAATAAGTCTTAAAGCGACTTAATCATGCTAAACTTAAGATTAACGAAGACAAGTGTTCTTTTGCTAAAGATACTATACACTTACTTGGCTACAAAGTATCTGCAGCAGGGGTAGAAATTGATCCTGGCAAGAAACAGTTTCTGTTGGATTTATCAACACCAATTACTGGAAGAGATGTGAACTCTGTGTGTGGGTTTGTTAACTTCTTCTCGGATTCGGTACCGCATCTTTCTCATTACTTAAAGCCTTTCAGTCACCTACGGCTGCACAAAGGACCTTTGGGAAAGCTTTGGACTAAAGAATGTGATGATGCATTTAAACTAGTCAAAAGTAAAGTAATGGACGCACCCATCATGCAGTACCCTGTGGATGGTGTCCCATTCCAAGTAGCAACCGACGCTTCAGATCGAGCGGTAGGTGGAGTGCTTTACCAAACGATAAATGGTAAACCGCGCTACATACAATTCTTTAGCAAGAGTTATAATAAGAGTCAACGGAATTACCCTACCGTTAAACAAGAGCTCCTTGCTATAGTTACTGCGCTAAGACAGTTTAAAGACTACCTTTATGGAAGTTACTTTACTGTCGCCTGTGATCAAAAGTCTTTAACATACTTAAAAGATATGAACCCTGATTCACAGTTGGTGAGCCGCTGGCATGACATTATTGCCAAGTTCGCCTTTAATATAACACATATTCCAGGAATACATAACCATCTTCCTGACATGCTCTCTCGACTTGTGCCCGACTACCAGAAAACAGTCAAAGAGTTATTAGCAACCGATTGGATGCTAAATAAGAAATGGTTTAACCTCGCTCAATCACGATGGGGTCCATTTACTGTTGATATGTTCGCCGCAGAACATAACAAACAGGTTTCTGAATATAGGTCGTTGACTCATCCTAAAGGTGATGCATTTCAGCTTGACTTATCAAAGCATAATGCGTGGGCTAACCCACCTTGTCAACTTATCGCACAGTTGTTAAATTATGTTAATATTACTAAATCTACCATTACGCTGTGTTGTCCCTTACGTAACTCCGACCCATGGATACGTGATTTAATTAATATGATTCAAGACGAACCTATTTATGTCGACCGTGAAACCGACACGTTCTTGTATCAGGGATCCTATTCTATTAAGAAGACGCCTTGGAAACACACCATTGTTTGTCGCATCGGTCCTGCAGGTACCACTAAGTGGAAACCCTCAACTTAAGAAACTCTTGCGTACCGCACTAGACGACGTTGAGGATATGTGGCCTTATCATTTGAAATGGGTTCAGACTGTTTTAATCGAAATTACTAGGTTTCAAACTATATTAAACTAAAATACAATTTAGTCAGTTAGGATTTAGCAGTGGTAGCTTGTGTAAGAATGATCGGGACTGCCTCTTGTTAAGAGCCTAAATATCCTCGATCACACAGGGCGTACCTCTAGCTGTTCTTTATTGAATAATTTTCACTAGAAGTACTAAGTGTTCATGACCACTTGCCTAATTTGTAAATAGACATAATAACGTAAGTCACGTTAATACATTAGCTGATATAAATAAAGTTCCATCTGAAGAAAAGTTAAAAAAAGAAAAAGACTTATTGGATTTTGGAGATTGGCGGGAGGACCAAAATCTATAAGTAGTAGTTCGGAGATTATAAAATTTAGTTTATAATATCCTACATCTACTAATGTCTCAAATAGGTCCAAGTAGATGAGTCATACCAAATACTCAGGCTATTGGAGCCATCAAAGTGAATTTAGAACACTTTGCAAATATTGGAAAAAGAGCTTGTACTAAATTATTTAAAATACAAATAAAAACCAATGTATTATCTCAATTGATCTTGATATTTTAGACTGACCGGAGGCCGTATTTCTACACACACAGAGTTCACATCTCTTCCAGTAATTGGTGTTGATAAATCCAACAGAAACTGTTTCTTGCCAGGATCAATTTCTACCCCTGCTGCAGATACTTTGTAGCCAAGTAAGTGTATAGTATCTTTAGCAAAAGAACACTTGTCTTCGTTAATCTTAAGTTTAGCATGATTAAGTCGCTTTAAGACTTATTTAACGAGTTTAGCATGTTCATGTGCTGTCTTTGTAAAGATAACTATATCATCTAAATAGACTGATACGTTATACGACAGGTCCGCAAATAGTTCCGTCATAACTTGTTGGAAGAAAGAAGGTAACATGTGTAAGCCTTCAGGTGCACCTTTAAACTGGTACTTCTTACCTTGCCAAGTAAAGGAAAAGTATTTCCTATGAGGCTCATATATCTGTAGTTGATGGAATGCAGCTTTTAAGTCTATCTTGGAAAAGATAGTCGCACCCTCCATTTTGCGTAGTATCTCGCTTATCTTAGGTAAGGGAAAACTATGTTGCGGAATTAGTTTGTTGATTGGCGACAGGTCTAGTACTACTCTTGTTTTACTAAACGTTCCATCAGATTTATATTGATCGACCGCTAAGAGAGCTAAGTTAATTGGGGTTGCATCATAATTGATTTCAATTAGACCCTGTTTTAACCAATCTTCGATTTGGGTTTTGACAACGTCTTTGTGTCTCCAACTCACGTAGTTATGTGAAGGACACTTTAACTTAGAGAAGTCGACGTTTGTTAAGTCAAGTCTAACGTACCCATTAGAGAACTTAAACATACACCAGTCAGTTATTGCAATCTTCCTGTTTTGTATAATTAAGTCCATAATTATATCGGTGAAGTGCGGAATCATATCCTTTGCTTCACCTTCCGGAGGTTTAGGTATCTTTAACATATTATCATCTGACTGATCTTTATTCGGGTCTAGCCCATTAGGCAGACCAGTGAGTGTTATACCTAAACTGAGAAGATCAGTCATACCTATAATTAAATCGTATTTCTGAGACATGTCAGTAACGATTAGGTGAGTCTTCACTTCTCTTCTATCTGACAGCATTATGTGTGCATAGTCAATGGCTTGTTCGCAAGTAGTAACTTTGCCATTTCCCAAGATTAAATCAGTTGTTTCGTTATGGGCAGCCATATCTGTAGCGTAGGCTACTCGGCATGAGATAGCAGAGACTTCAGCCCCTGGATCAAATAGTGCCATAACTTTTTCTCCATTTACGAAAACTGTTTGAAAGATACGTTCATCTCCTTTGGTATAGATTTTATTGAACATTTTCTCATAATCTTGCTCTAGTGCGCACATATGGTACTGTCAGTGCTTAATTTGGACGTCTGGTAAGTCCTTGCAATCCTCTTTGTGCCAACCGTTAGTACCCTTGCAAGTAGCACACTCTTTCATATAGTGTCCAAAATTTGGCTTGCCTGGTGCACACTTAACAGGGTCGTGTCTACCATTCCACTTGCCATTACGTTTTGTGAGGTTGTAACCACACTTCTTGCAAGGCGCTCTCACCTTCTTATCACCTTTCGGTTCGGTAGAAGTAGAGCCAGTACCCCCCTCCAGTAGTAGTGCGAGGTTTCTTAGTACTACGCGCAGTATTAGTCTCTACTGCGTTTCGCTTAGTGGGCTGGGTGTAGCTCGTGGTACTAAGTACTCTAGTAGAGGAATTGGTATGCTTGTGTACTATCTTCTCAAAGACAGACCAAGGCATAGATCGCAAATCACCATAGGCGATGATGTCATCATTGACTTTCTTAAAGAGGTTAGCTCCCAGAGTCTCCATCATCTGACAAATTAATAAATATTCGCCAGTATAGGTACGACCACCCATCCGAGTATTCATATGTGTCATATGAGCTAGAGCACCTCGAATAGTGGTATCGTTCGCAAAGAACTTGCGAGACTCTAGAAGTTCACGGTCACGTGCATCTTCAAAAAAAGGTGTTAAGTATATTATCACGCAACTGGTGCCAGGGTAGGGCTTTCCAGTTGGGCTCATGAGCCTTCAAGATAGTTCGCCATTCACCTGGCTCACAGAAATGAATAAAGGCATTCATCATCTGCTTATCCCTAAGGCTGGCAGACTCCTTAAGTTGGTCGAAGGCCTTCAGTGTCTCCACTGTACTCTCATTAGTAGAGAAATCGACCTCAGCCTGCGCGTTACCTAGCTGCTTTATAAAGCTTGGTTCTAAGTGTTCACGAGGCTCATGCTCAGTGCTACGGGCTGCTAGTGCCAAGATGGTGTCTATTTCCTTTCTCTTGTTATCGATTAGATAGCGAATGTTATCCGCTTTCCTATCGTCAAGGTCAGAGTCATTCAATAGACGGTCCTCAAGGACTTGCATACCAGAGCGCAATAGCCTGAGACGAGTATGTCTGGTTCTCACTTCCTCATCCTCAGGATTAGAGCGGGAACTCTCTAACGAGGTACTGGTGTAGCGATTGCCAAAATCGTGATTACCAGGGTTAGTTGGCAAATGAGGGTCGATATTACGAGGATGGTAAGCCTCATCGAGTTCCATACGATCATATCCTCTGACAGGGTTAGGTTTGTCAAGAGGATGGTCGATGGTAGCATCAGAGCTATAGAGATTAAATTTTGAAATATTATCTCTCTCGCCAGTGGTAACTGGCTTAGTGGTAAACATACTGGCTGGTAAACCAGTAGGTCTCGGGTTCGAAACCCGGCCCGAATTTTTCTTCTTCTTCGGTATAGGAAGAATATCAGCTAAGTGGGACACGATAGAGGGGTCCACAACTGCTGCTGCCGCTAGCTCCTTCAAGAGCGCTTCAGTGCGGTTCAATTGGCGTCGAGATTGAGAGGATCCAGCCACTCGTTGTCGAGTTATGGCGTCCTCAGCTTCGGCCCCAAGATTTGAGCTGAATGGAATGGCTTCTCCATCGATGGCGAAACCGAAATTTTCGGACAGGTCCAATACTTCCTTTTCACTCCGGATTTGTGCTGGAGTGTCCTTTAGATGTGGAGTTATAATGCCCCCGACATTCGTATCCACGAATTTTCCATCCTTTCGACGTTTATCCCCAATATTTGACGGCACGTGGTCAGGGGGCAAGCTGGGGTCCTGAGCTTCACTCCTAGGTGATACACGGACGCTGGCGAGCCTTTCCGCGGTAGTAGATACCTCTTCTTCCAAGGCTTTAGGATCCGACGAGTCATCCTCAGAATAATCCTCTGTACCAACCTCAGAATTTGCTTCCCCAACAGTATCCTCGGCAGGCTCAACTCCAGACAGGCTAGGTGTTTCCACAGGGACATCAGGAACCTCGGCAGGCTTAGCAGGCTTAGAGCTAGCGGCTCCCTTGCCTTTAGAAGTACCCTTAGCCATAGTATTTGCTGGATAGTAAATCGATGTCAGACAGTCTAGAAGCAGTACACTACTGTAACTACTAAATAACTGAAAAATATGTAAACTTCGATGGAAATTACTAGGTTTCGAACTATATTAAACTAAAATACAATTTAGTCAGTTAGGATTTAGCAGTGGTAGCTTGTGTAAGAATGATCGGGACTGCCTCTTGTTAAGAGCCTAAATATCCTCGATCACACAGGGCGTACCTCTAGCTGTTCTTTATTGAATAATTTTCACTAGAAGTACTAAGTGTTCATGACCACTTGCCTAATTTGTAAATAGACATAATAACGTAAGTCACGTTAATACATTAGCTGATATAAATAAAGTTCCATCTGAAGAAAAGTTAAAAAAAAAAAAAGACTTATTGGATTTTGGAGATTGGCGGGAGGACCAAAATCTATAAGTAGTAGTTCGAGATTATAAAATTTAGTTTATAATATCCTACATCTACTAATGTCTCAAATAGGTCCAAGTAGATGAGTCATACCAAATACTCAGGCTATTGGAGCCATCAAAGTGAATTTAGAACACTTTGCAAATATTGGAAAAAGAGCTTGTACTAAATTATTTAAAATACAAATAAAACCAATGTATTATCTCAATTGATCTTGATATTTTAGACTGACCGGAGGCCGTATTTCTACAAGGCCGTATTTCTACAATACACACACACACACAACACACACACATACAACACACACACACACACATACACACAGACACACACACACACACACACACAGACACAGACACAGACACACATACTCACACACACACACACACACACACACACACACATGTATATATATATATACACACACACACACACAATAATACACACACACACACACACACACACACACACACACACACACACACACACACACACACACACACACACACACACATCACACACATAATATATATATATATATATATATATATATATATATATATATATATATATATATATATATATATATATATATATATATATATATATATATATATATATATATATATATATATATATATATATATATATATATATATATATATATATATATATAGATAAAATAGATAAATACATTATAGTCGTATCTAAAGATGTATGAGTAAAAAAAAAACCAGTCTAATACATAGAGTGATTTCTAGATATCATTTATTAGTGCCTAAAACGATTACCAGTGAGCCCTCTCTTCTTACATTTGCCACAGGTGACACTTTGATTGCAAGAGTCAGCGCGCATCCCATGTAAATTCTCCTCTTCTTAGTTGGTAAACGATGTCGTGTCAAATAAAAAATATACATAATTGTACGTTACAGAATGTTTGTTCATACAGCATGTATAAATGATTTTAATGATACCAGTGTTTAGTGAGCCTTAGGCCCAATCTTTGGTTGTTTTTGACCACCTCCGCGGTCATATGTAAAGGAGCGCTTTCTTGGTGGGTTTGGTCTGGAGACGCTCATATCACTAAGGTCGGACATGAATGTAAATGCTGAGAACGTGTACAAAGAGTGGCAGGAGAAAGCTAAAACGGCAAAGGAAACAAGCCAACAAGGCCGAAAACAAGTTCAATTTAAAGATTTTCTCACCGCACTGCTGAGCAACTGAGCAATAGAAGTCAGAGCTCTTCTAAGAAGTCTGTCAGATTAGTTGCACTGTTGAAACATATTTGTTTAAATGTGTTCAGTGCATTGTTTGAAGCACTTTCACATATGTGGCGAGTGCTGTTGTGCGTTGTGCAATGTTCGGATAAAATATAATGTTCGGCTATAATTTTTTTCTTCACAAAAACATATATTTTACATGTCAAAGTATTGTATATTTAATATTTACAAGGCTGCGACTCCATTCGTTGAATCCCCAAAAAAAAAGCCAGCGAGAAATAATATAATGTTCATTTTAACCGAAATCTAAATTTAGAACTCGAGGATATTATAATATTTAAAAAATCAAATATCGGTCCATTCACTATATTCAGTCCTCGGATTTTCTAACATATCATACGCAAAGTTAGTGCATGATGATGTATATTGTAAAGCAACAATAATCGCCGTTAAATACTGTACGGCCGGATAGAGTTTGTGATAGATACACTGATATAGATGTCTAGTGGAACGTAATTGGATCAAGCACTCTATATCATCAGGTAGTTTCATCTTTCAGTTGCAATCAGAGAAAACTATAATTAGCAGCAACTGAATCACCACAGATCATAATTGTTTATTGAGGGGTAATTGTGATAGTGTACGGAAATTTGAGCATTAGCGTCTGGCGTTAAGGCGGCGGTCAATGACAGGAAAAGTATTCAACAATGTGCCCTTTAAGCGTTGCTGTATAGCAAAGGTGATCTGCACTTTATAGATATCTAAGTGAGCAGCCAGAAGGCGATAGATACAGTCGTCACCGACGCAATCGTATGTGTAATGTACGGCGACCGGGATTGAGCTGCATGATCCCTTAAAGGTCTGAAACCACTCTTTAAGCGCCTGTTTCGCACAGGGAAGGGTTATAATCTCGAGTCATTGGTCTCTTTACTTTTGAAAAGAAAGTCTCCCTCGTTGTGGCCTGACATCGGTTCGGTATGTCATACGGATAGAATACAGTAATATATTCGTAAACACAAGCATTCACACAAACGCATAATCGCAAGCACTACGCACAAACACAACACATTGAATTTTAAGCACACGCATGCACACAGAAATTCACTCTTTCCTTTACGCATGTATATATATGTTACCTATATAAGTATACATTTGCACGAATCTTCTGTATGCAACAAGACATATATTTATATAGACGTATGTCTACAGCTGTACACAAAAATATATAATTATGTGTATGCCACTTTTATCTATATATATATATACATAGACATACATACAT
>LUCW03000716.1:7500-12500 GCA_001586965.3 Sphaeroforma sirkka | reverse complement strand
ATGTGTTGTGGGTTATGAGATACTATTTTCGAGTAGGTGTGTGCAAGCCACAGGCTGTGCCAGCCATGTTTTGTACCAAGCTGCTGCAAGTGCCTCTTATTACTTGTAGACTTAATTCTGGCCCAACGTTTGTCGTCTATCTGCACAGCAGTGAAATCGGCAGCCCGAGGAGGCAGTCCTCGCCCAGAGTCTCGCACCAGTACTCGAACCAATCGCCCAAGCGTAAAGGGAGTATGTTCGGGCAAAATGTCCTGTCCTCTACTAGCATATCTGGAGACCATGGTACTCCCATGCAAGGCGGGTGTGGCTCACCGGTGGATAGAAACTCAGCATCCAACGGTGCCAGCCAGACTTCCTTCTCCGAAAGAAATTCCCAATTGCATGCCCACAGCCAGAGTGTGCAGGACACGTCGAGTTCTAACTTGATGGCCAAGGTATCGGAGCGAGGCTCAGGGGGATTATATTACAACAATTCTCTGCCCAGTGGACCCCAGTACCCTGAGATCGGGCCTTTGAGTAACTCGTCGAGCCTGAGTGGGTTGTCTGGCGGAAGCGGCGCTACGATGAAAAGCAAGTTCAAGAAAAAGTCCATCAAGATCTTCACGGCTATGACGAAGAGTACACCAAAGTAAGTGCACTCGTCTGTGAGGCTCTGCCATGTCGAGCACCCGCCTAGTGCAGCTAAGCTTAACCTTTGCAATATAACGTGCTGCGTAGTTAGATGTATCTGTCCAGAATATGCCGTGGTGGGGTATCCATGCCCGGCATAGCTTGTCCAAGCTGCGTGTGCGCATCAATAGAGCTGTTGTATATATTGGCAAAAAAACCACACCCAGTGGTTGCAGGACTACTTCTGCTGCACAGTATGCGACCGTTAGATCAATAGATAGCCATCAATGCATTTTTTTGGGAGAATATATTAACGCTCGCGATTTGTCATGCTCATAGTTTACAATGTGTACATACATTTCGAGACGAGTCTGAGGGCCTCTGCCTGTAAAGTTTGATTTGACCTCTTGTCCTTTGTCTTCACATACACTTACAGTGCACTCTCCTTATATCCACTTGTACTATACAGAGCGAAACCTCTTGGCGACAAGGCGTTCACATTTGATGCCCACGTCAATGCCAACCGTCGCACCTCGGTCGACAAATTGCACAAACCAAGCGAAACCAATAACTCTATCGCACTTTCCTTGTATGTGTACTTGCTGCATGATTGTATTTCTGCATGGTGTTCGTTTCCATGTACATTCATACCTTTTTTGGTGACTGTAGTGGATGTGTATGGCTTACTTCCGAAATAGGTGTGCCACGTACCTGAGACAACGAACAACCACCCATCGTATATCTGAGTTGTGTGCTTATCTGTTCATGGTATTACAATGTTGGTAGTATTACAATGATACCTTAATAGTATAACTATGATACCTCGGTAGGCATACGGGTATAGTCACAGGCATCAACGTAAATTCATGTATATCAAAAAATCGATCAAAGCTACGATTCTAGATTTGTACACAATGACATCCAATTAACTTCGTTCATGGGCACACACATTCGTACACTGTCTGCTAACATTCATGATAGCGTCATAGCTTTGTGCAAGCTGAAATATCTAGTACGGTGGCTCGCATTTGTGCACACCATCCGCATTCATCCATATCCGCAGAGATTAGTTATAGACCCACGTATTCGCATGTTTAATAGTATGTTTGCATTTTAAAATGTTCATATCGGAAATTTGCATAAACCTTCAATTTATGTAGATTCATCTACCTCCGCAAACCGAGAATTCGCTTCCGCATAAAGGGCTGCTTGATGCTCATACGCATACAGGGTCCTAGACATACATACATAAATCTTGATATACACATACAAACGTACACTCATTTTTCTGAAAGATGCATACATTCATATATAAATATATGATAGATCCATACTTACATACATACCTGCATACATGCGTACAAACACACTTACTCGTGATCACGTATTTCAACATCTTCTAAGCATCTTCATAACCACCGTAAATCAATGCCCGTGCAAGGTTTAAGATGTCCGTGCCTTCGACTACTCTCCGTTTTCTGGGCTGATTCTGTTCTCACACTACACAACCACCACCACCACAGAAGCAACGCCAGGCGCAGCAGTGAGATAGACATCAAACCGTCGTCCCACATGACACTCAGCGAGGTCCTGCCATCGGCATCCGTCACCAAACTGCAAGAAGTCATGCACACCATCGCACCCTTCAACCAGGTGCCCAAGTCCCGAGCCCTGACCACCACACACACGCAGACATCGAATGCGTCGCAGACATCCTCTACCACTCGATACTCACTGTCGTCCGACCCATCGCGCAATCTGTCTCGTGCGCACTCCGTCTCGGGTCAGGAACCCCCGCCGCAGTCTGTCAAGCTGGACCGACTGAATTCGACGACGATTGTCGAATCAGAGTTCAGCATCACGGGCAGTGAAATAACCGATGCGAACGCCTCAACTGTGAGCCTGTGTTCGACCTCTAATCGGATGCAGAGCCCCACAATGGCCAGTGGGAAAGCAGGCGCGACCGCAGCCAAGAAGGGGTTGAATATAACGGCCGACGGTGCCGATGCGAAGTCCACACCAGAACTCTCGAGCGCGTCGGCTAACAGCCCCGCTACCGAAAGTAAGAATGGGAAACAGAAAGCCGCCTCACGCAAATCCTCATCGAAAAAACAAGTGGTTGTACGCCCACGCAATAGACAGGCTCTCAGTGCCAAATCGAGCCAAGGAGCACTGCAGAGACAAACCAGCGATAGCAGTACCAAAAGTTTGAACGCCAATGTCAACGCTAATGCCAATGCCAATGTCAAGCAGCAACGGGTGGTGGTGGCTGTAGGCGGGGGTGTTCGTGCCGTCACACCCAACCCGGGCGAGAAGGGGACGTCCACGGCAGCTGGGGGGATGGTAAGCACATCGGAGGATGCGTTACATACCAAAAAGAACCCGACCGCTTCACCAACACTGGGCATACCGGCGCGGGGAAGGACGAGCAGCATGAGTGCACGCTCGAATGCCCCGGACGCAGATAACATCGTAGCGGAGTTAGACAAGGGAGCACATTACTTTGAAGTGGAGCAGAAGCCCCGCCGGGTAAACCCTTCGATAAAACAGGAACCCAAGGTGGTCACGGTGTTGCCTAGCAACGGCCCACCCGTGAGTCTGACCCAGGCCACCTTGGGCATTGTCGATGCGAGTAAAGGCGGCGGGGATAAGGTTTTGGCCACTCGCGCACTGTCGGCCACTTCGCTGCGCGATGTGAGTGAGGCTGACGAGCACGATGTTGATGCTCCCAGCACACTTGGGGGGGCTGGGGTGCCCCAATTGGACCGGACACGCAGTGTGCAGGAACGTGCGATTCCGAACCAGCAGAGTCGAGACAGTCCCACAGTGTCCTTCCGACAGCGCAAGCCCAACATTGCTATTGTATCCAGCAATGCCACGTCGAAAGTAACTTCCAGCGAACCGAAAAGAACTACCAGCGAAACGATTAGAACTACCAGCGAACCCTCGTCCGCTAAGGCGGCTGGGCAGGGGACCGGATGGTCTACCAAGGAAGCAGGCAGGCTGTCCACCCCCCAGAGTGCTACGGCACAGACGCTCACGTCTCCGAGCAAAAGGGTAACCGACGAGACGACCTTCAGCGGTGTGCGCAGAGGATCGAAGATCACCCCACGCACCAACACGCTGACGGCGTCGCAGCGGAGCGAGATCATTCCGTGGGATAACCTCATACCACCCCCACCCAGCGCCAGCATAACCAGTACTACTGATGCGAGTGGGGGCAGAGACGCCAACAGCCAGTCCACCTCGAATCTCTCGGCCAATACGCTCTCGGTGAATGGGACGGGCGGTTTGACGAGACAGACCAGCAGATCCAGTACTGGTAACTTTGGGCACCCGTCTGCCCAGGCAACAGGGTTGACTAAGCAGAAGAGCTCCACGAGTGTCTTGGCCAAAGGCACGCGCATGGCCCGGCAGATCACCCCGGGGACAGACTTTTTCAACACCACCAGCGGGGCTAGCAGTAGCCACACGAGCACGTCAGCGTTGCAGCAGCAGCGGCATAACGGTCCCTTTAACCTCAACCGGCCCTGGTTCCACCCGAGCATGGAGCACTACATGGCGTATCTCAAACGCCGCGACGAGGCGCTGCGGGCGGATAGTGCGGCGAATGACGCAGCCACCGAACCCAACGACTCGAGTGCAGACAACGAGAGCATGCACGACACATCGTCGCCCCAGCGACAGCGCACGCCGGTGGCCTTCAAGCGCACTGCCGGGCTCAGCAAGTCAATGGTGTCGTCTTCTTCGCGTGAGTTGTCGCCTTTGCCTTCGCGCAAGCCGACCCCCACCTCTCCATCGCAGGGCGTGTCAAAGACACTGGCGCAGGCCAGCTCACTGCTAGGCGGTGACAGCTCAGCAATCGCCCCCACGAACGTCAAGGTGGGGATGAGACACAGCTTCCACTCGTCCGATAGGGCAAACGTGTCGCTCAACGTTGTGCCAAATGCCAACACAGGCTCATCGCGGGTGAGTCTGAAATCGATCATTGATCCCGGGCCTGGGCCGGCGGCTGGCAACGGCAGTGGCAGTGGGTCGGTCAGTGGTACGGCCGAGCGCACAGGACCGGCGGTGTCGTTGGTGAAGGCATCGATGGATGAGGTCACCCCGTGGGAGAACCAGGAACCACTCAGTAAGACTGGCAGCTCCGGCCATCTGCTAGGGGTATCGGTATGTACGTACCAGGGTGTGTGTATTTGTGCTCATTCGTATCCTTATTTGGGGCTGGTCTTGTTTTGGGTCCGTGTTTGGGTCGTGATTGCATGGGTTCATATCCAAGGCGTCTGATCACACCTATGGCCTTGATGTGAGCGATGGGCGTATCAGGAACGATCACGAAGATCATTGCAACCACAAATGTAGAGTGTAGCCGGCTATCTCTGTTGCCTCTA
>LUCW03000716.1:0-5000 GCA_001586965.3 Sphaeroforma sirkka | reverse complement strand
CATACATACGTATAAATTTATAGAAACATATACAAGAGATACAATACAATACACATGCACATATACACACATCATCACTCATCACATATCATCATAATATATATATATATATATGTGTGTTATATTATATATATATATATATATATATATACATATATATATATAAAAACACACACATATACATACACGCACACACACACACACATCACCACACATATCACAACACATCATCATCATCATCATGTATTATATATATATATATATATATATATATATATATATATATATATATATATATGTATATGTATATACATCATAAATACATAAAAGATATACTTACATATACATACATATATATACATCATACAAGACATGCAGTTATCATTAAATAATTACATACACTGTATTTACCATAACGGCATAGCCTACATACTATATTGTTTTTTTTTGGTTCAAATAAAATAAATTACAAAATAAATACAGAGTACAATGTATAGTAAAGAATATATATGACTGCTGTCATAGTGTCTTATTTTACACTAGTACGAATTGTTACTTGCAAAAATAAGTATTTGGAGGATTTCGTTCTAATTGTACATTTTTTAAAATTGTGTAATTGTCCATACCAAACGCCTGGTCTCTTTTAAAGACAGCATCCTGATTCTTAAAAATCGAAATAGGATTGAAATATGGATTGGAAATATCTTTTTACAATTTACTTTGAAGCTCACATTATTTCGATATATTTTTAGATTCCACAATATTTAAAAATAGACGATACGTCCATGTGTTTTTTTTTTGGCTATTGTATTGTAATGAAATATGCTTTTGATAGAGGCATAAATTACTTGCCATACCTGTTCATGTGATCTCAGAAGTCAGCATTCGATATTAACACACTCGACTCACAGTACTATCTTTTTCATCATGTATCTAATGTACTACCTAGACAATGAGGGCAACCGAATCTACACTCTGAAGGTATGTACTGCACTGGGATTTCTTATATGTAAACTGGAGCAGTACGGCATTTCGAGGGATGTCAGATAAACCCTCCTCGCACATTTACTGTGTCTGTTATGATTTGTTTGAAGGCCGTACCCAGTAGTAGTACTAATCGATTAACAAGCTGTTTCTGTATCACACATACATATATATACATATATTTTATACTTATAAACACACGCGCACACACGACACACACGCAAACGCGCACATGCAATCTCACATACACAGACACGCATACACACACACACATATATATATATATATATAATGTACATACAAGAACATGTACATATATACAAGCACACACACACACATGCACGCACAAAACCACACACACACACATATATATATCAAATTGATATATATATATATATGTATATATATATATATATATATGATTATACATACAGATATATATATAAATATATATACAAACCACACACACATCACATCATCATCATCTATATATATATATATATATATATATATATATACATGTATTACGTGTAGATATTATATATATATATATATATATATATATAGTAAATGCACAAAACAGACATATATATATATGGGTTTGTAGGTATGTGCATATATACATGTTGGTATGTATATATATGTAGGTGTATATATATATATATATATATGAACATATGTGGATATATGGATATATATATGGATATATTATATGGATATGTATATTTATATATATGTATGCATATTTCATATATTATATATTAGCATACATTATATATATATATATTTTATATATTATATATACTTACATATATTATTATACATACATGTATGCATATATATTAATATATATATATATATATATATATATATATATATATATTATATACATATATATATATACATATATAACCCATCGTTGCATTTATTTTATATATGTATAATCATATGTATGCATACATGCATGTACTTTTTTATATTTATATGTATATATATTCATCTCATATGCAATCTCTCTCTATCTGCATCTGCATTCATATCTGTAATCATACACATGTATATTTTTTTTTATATATATTATATATATATATGTATTTTTTTGCATATATTATATATATATATATATATATATATATATATATATATATATATATATATATATATATATATTATATATACATATATTTACATATATATATACATATATATATATTATATATCTATATCTTTATCTATATTATATTATATCATATTATATATTACATATATATATATATACATATATATATATATATATATATATATATATATATATATATATATATATATATATATATATATATTCAATATATAATTCAATATATATGTTATATATATATCTATATCTATATCTATATCTATATCTATATCTATACATTTTTCACGGGGTCAGGGAGATATATGTAGGTAAACTGTCGATTACGGCGCTATATCTTTTATAACATATTTCGAATCTTTGAACTTAATCAATTTTGTCTGAATGCTAGTTTTTCGTTGCATATAGGACATTCGAACGGGGGGTGGGTTCTACGCATGCTGATATTTGTATTCAACTCGCTACCATATTTTAGTGATCACGATGCATATTATCTTTTATACAAGTATTGCATATTCATATGTTAGTGCGCACAAGTATGTGGATGCCTACATTGAAAGTATACGTTTCATCCGTTTGGATGTATGGCTGACTATAATTTGCAATGTCCAGCAAATTTTATATAGTATTCCGCTCGTTCATGCCCAATCACCCTCTTTTCGCGATTGTCGTGACGCCAACATACAACATGCATCAATTTATGTTGGCGACCATCCACGTTTTTGATAAGTTTAAGATACGAATTGATTTTCCTTCCCTGTATGCAATTTCTCACTCATGATTGTAACCACTCTTGTGCAGAAGCAAACCCCCGGAGGAAAGATGACAAAATCTGCTCACCCCGCACGATTCTCGCCGGACGACCAATTTTCCCGTCACCGCGTTACGTTGAAGAAGAGGTTCAACCTACTACCAACTCAGAAGCCTGGTTACAAGTACTAGGTAGCAATTACTGTATTCTGGAATAGAGGTGCTAAATGGCCAAATACAAACATATAACCCGTGGATGACACTGCTGAAATTGCCGCGCAATGGAGAAACTGTTTCGCGCTCGTTGGCGCTAGTGGAGCAACGCTATATTCACTCGTGACGAGGGCACACAAGATATTGGAGATGAAATAATTTATATGTACATAAAGATCGGATGAATGAAGTTGAGTGGACGTGCAGTCACGTGTTAATTTTGCAACTGTTTATGATCCAGCTAGAACTATTGAACTAAGCTGTTAATGATTAATTTCCGCTTGCATTGTCTACTGAGATTCATCTTCTGTGTTTTGCCGCTACTATGCAGACAATGTCTATTATATCCACTTCTATGGATATGTTATCTATTATATCCGCTTCCACGCGTATAATAGACTTTTGTACAGAATCCAGTTCTCTCGAGTGAAAATGTTCAAATAAAACCCGCGGAACTATTACCCCTTAGTACGCGAACATCTACTTCTGAATGTTCTCAAGCTTACTATATATTATAACCGCTATTATGCATACAATATCTAGTGTATCCGCTTCTGCTTATCAATAAATAATCTAATATATTCGTTTCTATGCATATATTTTAAATATACAAGTTCATTTTCGAGATATTTCCTGAATTATGATGGGAATGTAACTGACCATAAGTACCAGAAATACGGCTATAATTCCTCTCTAGTCATGCGAGTTGTGACTCTCGCCCGTCTCATTTTGTGTTGATGATTTTTTTTTTTAGAAGACTGTGTGTGATGAGTGATGAGTTGAATGTTGATAGCTGTCTATTTAGGAGGTTATGTAGCTACATATATCGAATTGTTGAGAAAGAATAATATACTAGTGTTTCAATTTAGAAGGCTAGTTAAATAGTTGCTGCTGCTGCATAAAATCAACATTTTGGGGTTATTTTTAAAAACAAAAGAAAACAAAAGGTTGTCAGTCGTATGTATTAAGTGGTAACTGCTTAGCTGCTGGAGTAAATACTGAAGTTAAAAAATTACTCCCAATCTCCCACATTCCTAAGACCCAGGGACAGCAGTAATATGAAATCTTGTACCAGAATGGGAAGCGTGAACTTGTGAAAAGTGAAGACTGGTCTTTATAAAAACAATAATATTTATGAAGTGCGAAGCACTGACGACAGAAGACTTGAAGAGTCAACAAAAGAGAGTGAACAAAGACTGTTTTTTGTTTCAATTTTGGGGTTGGTATATGACAACGACATACACCCCTAAAAAATGTCGTCGCGACATGTATGGCATTGTCGTTTGCCCAAATGTCGGTGTCGTTTATGACCAACACCAGTTTATTTAATCACGAATGTTCTATTTTTCAGCAGTATGTACCGATGTTTTTTCTTTTGAGGACAAAACTTTTATAGTCAAGCATAAGCATAACCGAAATAGATCCATAAGGCATAATCTGATGACGGCATGACATAATTTTGAGTTTTGACACATGCATCAGCATGCTGTAATGTATGGCCATTTTGTTATATTTGTCGAAGGGTCGATGTAAATACATATGCGATTGTTGTAGTTGAAGTAGTGATTTTGTTCGAAAGTAACATAACCGTCAGGAGGTACTATGGGAGTAAGAGATCGAATGTCGTCGGCCGCACGCAAGTCCACAGCAGAATACGAAGATGAAGGTGCGATGCAGGTGGATACTTCCTCAAGCGAAAAGAGTAACAATATGACTTCAGAAATGACCGTGAAAGATATACCTGTGCATATCTCAGAAGAGAGCAACGCGACATTATTCGACTCCAAAAGCAGTGCAAAACTGGGCGAAGAACAGGACGAAAATGAAAAGGAGAAGCTAGAGGAAGGTTAGTCGATCGGGAAAGGCTTTTTTAAAATCCAATTCCCACAATCTCCGTTGCACGCCTGTATCGAACATT